>JABAJT010000093.1:2149-20894 GCA_018850275.1 Tephrocybe sp. 9174TJB
TATTTCGCCGCCAACACTTCTTCAACTCTTACGACGTCCATGGAAGCGTACAAGTGGAAAGCAGGGACGTCCTGTAAGAAGCTATCTAAGCTCTTTGGAATGTCCTATATACTGACTAGGCAGCAGATGGGCCCGTCCTTAGCCAAACCGATCTCTACCTTTTGCGTTGCGAAGTTGAATTACACCCAATTCTTCGGGGTCAATCAGGGTTCCATCTTGCATTCAGCCTCGTTACAGGTAACACTAGTACCAGAATCTCCGCAACAAAGAACTGACATTGTTGCTTGCAATACAGGGCAAACCAGTGGCTTCAACGAGGATGCTCGTGATCGTGATCTCCCATTTGCCCAGAAAGACGAGCCTGCAACACTTCCGCGGCTGAAACAGCTGATTCTGATCACGGAAAGAAGCCCATGGTGTACGGTTGTGACGAACGAGAATGGAGTGACTATGAATGATATTTGTGTTCAGATGTACAAGGAGTGAGTCCCGTACCTACTATTTTACGACATAATCTAACATTGCTTCAGTTATACAGCTACAGTCACGCCTCATGAATTCACCTCCCTCCCAGCACGTACACAAGAAGCAGTGAAGAGGAAGTCAGCGCACAATATCATGGAACAAGTGGGGAGCAATGCATGGAATCAACCAGGATACTACCCACCCACCCCTTCCATCTCTCCAGAACAGGTCAAGCGCTACGGTATGTCAATGGCCATGTTGCTCGAAACAAGCTTCCCATTCACCTGATTTTTAGATTGGCTTCGTGATCATATTTATTTTGAAAAAATTACCAAGAATGATAACTATGTTATTTCGCGACTGGGATTCAAGGCTCCGAATATCTTCGTCGTCTCCCTCTCATCGTGATCATTCGCCATTTTATCAGCTATCCCTCCATATCCCGAGATCTCCTTGCTTTCATGTACTTACACTGCCCCATTGTTTGACACTTTTCACTTGGAACCATGACACAATTGACTCGTAACATGATTACGTCTATACCTACATCCTTTTAGTTACTACGGCCATATTATCTACTGTCTATGGCGCATCGATACCACGATAATCAGGATGCATCGCACTGCGGATTGCACAGCTGTCCGATGAAAATTTCATGGACCTATAAAAACACGTTTTACACATCTGGTGTCAACGAATCCGTCCTCCATTTCACCGCTTTGAAAAACTTCGTGTTGTATTAAGTTGATGTCATCCCCATACGGAAATCCAATCATTATCGGTCATCAGATGAGCCTTGTGTATTCTTTCTGGCCATAACAGCCACTTATTCTCGCTTCTTGTACTCCAAATTTCATTTCACGGGGATTCTCTAACTCTGTATACCCAGAGGAGCGAAAGCAGGGCTTCAATAACGCGTGGGACAACGCGAACGCTTCCCTACCGGCACAGGAGGAGTGGCTTCACGCGATACTGTTATTACTGTTAGCTTCGGAGACAATGTATGTTTAATCGGCGCATGCATCTTCGAAGCAGACACCTAATCGAAAACCTCTGCAGTATTACTGACGTTGGAAGGAAACAACTTCGCTGACCTTTGGAGAATTCAGTACTGGTATGTGATTGTTTTCCACCCGTAACCCCAGAGTTCATTGCTTTTGTTCAGCAATCGGATAACGTTGATCATAGACAACACACGTAAATTGAAAACTCACATAACTGTTCCTCGGGCTATTAGATCTGCACATAACTGCTTGGATTCAAGATCAATCAAGTCTGTGAGTTCATTTTTGTTAAAAGCGTCTGGCCTGGGTTGAGCAGGCAAATAGATATCGCGACATGGCACAGATGCCCTTTATCCCTCCGCTACCTACTAATCACAATTCCCAGAATAATACACCTGCGGCAATTCCTCCTGTGATCCCGGATCCACCTGGAGATGCAGACGCCAACTGGGCCGGAAGAGGCATGCACGGAGGAAATTACCCCATCCACTACCCCAGCTCACCATTCGTCCCGGGATTCATTCCCCCTGCAGCGAATTTTCACAGTACTCCAGGGCATCCTCATACAGGTCTTCCTCCTCACCGCCCACCTCCCCTCGGTCCAGAATTCTCAGGATATGCTGGACCGCAACAAACACCTTGGTCTGCACCCATTCAGGCAGTACCTGGTTGGGGACCTCCCCCTCCGCGGGCTCCTTTCGGCCAGTTTCCACAACATGCACCAATACCCTATGCACACTCGACTCCATTTCCCCTGCAACAAGCCGGATGGCCTCAGCAACAAGCTCCTCCAGGTTGGGGACAACCAGTGAATCCAATGATGCAGATGCACGCTCTCGGCACAACACCAATGTATCAAGGAGGACTCCTGAACTTCGATGGTTGGAATGCTCCTCCTTCAGCTATGTGGGGACACCAGCCACTACCTCCTGGTCCGTTCCCGCCACAGAATGAAGCCTCAGACCATATGTCTACCCGTGTGGATGCACGTTCAAGTGACCGCGTGAGCTCCTACCCATTCACAGCCGGCCCTGGCTGTAAGTCCCTCACCCCCTTGTCACCGCTGTGCGTTTAAGCTCATCATCTTTGCAGACGGTCCTGTACTAGAGCCTTTCCAAGTCCAATTGCTTGAAGTACCGGTCAAAATCAACCCTCTCCTCGAACCAGTACCTGATAACTCCGATCGGCCTCACCTCAAGTGGGACATGCTCTTCCGCTCAAACGACTGTAGTCGTTCAACAGATGGACCGCACGTCTCTTGGTCCGATGGACGAGACGATCCTGCTACATTCCCTCGTATCAGCAAGATGAGCATCATTTCGGAGACTATCCCGTGGACGATTGAGGTGAAGGCGGAGAACCCCACGCTCGGGATAACCTGCGGAGAGGTTATCGAGACCCTTGCGGATAGTTTTCATCAGCTCACATCACAGGCAGACTATGAGGCTCTGGACTCCAAGAAGAAGAATGAAGTAGCCACCGTGTACAGGAAGAACCGCTCCCGTGAGCCTGGTATGCCTGGCGGAGCGTTGAAAGAGGGAATGCGAAGACTTGACTTCCTTGGAAGGAATCACGTTTTTGGAGGGGTTTACGCTGATCCCGGTAAGGTTTTCAAGATCTTGGGAACCATGCCTCCGTGCACGTTTGTGTTGGAGTGTGTCAGGCAGAATTTTATGACTGCTCAAGAAATTTCGGAACACGAGGAGAAGCAAAAAGCACTTCAGAACAAGGAGCGGAAAGCACGGGAAGAGGCGCAGAGGAAGACGGAGGAGGAGGAAATACGTCGGATGACTGCTCTTCGTCGGGCCATGGGTCGAGCGACTGTGGAAGACGACGTGGACAGTGACGATGAAAGGCCGGATTAACATGCTCGCCCTACATGATAGTGCTTTTGAAGCTTTGTGATGCTTTCTTCCCCTGGGATGTAAACAGTCGTTATTGTCTGATATATATAACTTTTGTAATACCCGTGTGTAAAAGAGAGAGTATAGTGGGCGAACCATTCCTTCAAAAAGAAATAGATCTTGGAGGTAAGAAATTCTTTGGGGCTGATTCATGTTAAATTTCCGACTATGCCAGCTGTGAGCTGGATACTCGGGGGTTTTCGAAAACGAGGTATGTACCTAAAACTTATCTGCCTGATGCGAGACGCGGGCTCAACTTGTTCACGGGGGCGCGACTGGGCGCGAATTCAATGATCCCGGATCAGTGTATTGGTGGTTCCGTCGCCTTCCAACCCCTGGCAACCATTGTCAATGTGTACTCTTCCAAGTTCCTCGAAATTCTTTTACCCAATACTTACCAGTATGGGCTTGTATATCATGATCGTCTGCGGGCTGCAGTTACCGGTTTCAATCCGCGGTCCCCATCCCTGAGGCTTGAGTCCCTGACACAACTGAGGTTTGAGCTCCATCGAAGTCTTTTTATTGAGCAACAGTTTCTCAGGTTTTTGAGGCAACCCTTCACGACCTCATGCTGAATCCTCTGGTGATACAACTCGTACAGACTCTGGGTGCTGCACTTGCTGCCTTTGGGGTGTATCAAGGACTGCGTCTAATCTACGGGGAGCTAACTTCCCCCTTACGCGATATCCCAGGGCCTCAAGGTTCAAGCTGGCTTTATGGGAGTTTCAAGGAGATGTGGGAGGAGGTATGAGGGCTGGGCAGTGTTTCTGACTACTTGATCGACGTGTATGTAGGGGGAGATCGTAGCTCAGGAGAGGTGGGTACAACATTATGGGACAACGTTGAAATTCCGGTCGTTGTTTGGGGTAAGTCATTAATGACGACCTTGGACGTGTAGTGTTTAACGCAAACATGGCTCTCAGTCCACCAGGCTGTTTACAATGGATACCAAAGCCCTCAATCACATTCTTATGAAGACAGATATCTACCAAAAGCCAAAACCGATACAGAACTTCCTAAGCAGAATAGTTGGTGAAGGTAAGTGATCGAGCAAGGCTATCTTTGACCTCGCACAGAGTTAAGTTCAATGTGACAGGGTTGCTGGTAGTTGAGGGGCAAAAACACAAACAACAGGTACGTCGTGGCCTTATGCAATATTGGTGTGTCATTTATCTCCAAGAAACTACAGCGAAAGGTCATGGTGAGAGGAGACAAAGATTTGAGTTAGATACCGCTAACTTCCAAACTCCAAGAATCCAGCTTTCGGACCGTCACAGGTTAGGGAGCTCAACGAGATCTTCCTAGCGAAATCGCATCAAGTGAGGCAGGCTCATACAAAGCTGAAAGTACGTATTGACAAATTAATGCAGCTGAAGGATATTTGGGCCGCTACCATTGCTAAAGAGGGTGGGGTAGGTCGGATTGAAATCCTCTCTTGGTTGAGCAAGACAACTCTTGACATCATTGGATTGGCAGGTCAGCGTCCATCGCCCACCGCTCCCTCCACTGTTCTTATCATCATTGACACTCCAGGCTTCAATTATATCTTCGATGCACTTAACGATGATCAGGAACAGAATGAACTCAATTCTGCATTTGCGACTATTTTCCATGCCAGTACCCGCCTATCTATCATCCCAATCTTGAAAGCCACCTTCCCTGCTTTGAGGTTTTTGGTAGGCCTTCTCCGATGGTAAACGTTGACTAGCCACTAATTTCTTCGTGGCAAGCGTGATATGAAGGATCCACAAATTGAGTCATCACATAAAATTATGACACGCATTGGGCACCAATTGTTACGCGAGAGCAAACTCTCTGCCCAAGATAAATCAAAGTCGCGCGATCTATTATCGCTTTTGGTTCACTCGAACATGTCTACCGACATCCCTGCACATCAACGCATGTCGGACGAGGATGTTCTAGCACGTAAGCCTTTTGGGCGGCATCGACAGCAAATACCTGAATAACCGCTTTCTCTAGAGGTACTAACATTCCTTGTTGCTGGCCACGAAACTACCAGGTTTGTTTCAAATCGATGACAGTGCCCACGCCACCAACAACAGAATTCTAGTACTGCCACAACTTGGGCACTGTTTGCACTCACACAAGACCTGGCGGTGCAGACCAAACTGCGTGAAGAACTACTCACTGTCGAGACAGACAACCCAACAATGGACGAGCTGAATGCTCTTCCGTATCTTGACATGGTTATCCGGGAAATTCTACGTCTACACGCGCCTGTCGCACAATCGATACGTGCGGCCACTCGAGATGACGTTATCCCTCTCGATCGATCTTTTGTTGATCGCAAAGGCGTCGTTCACGATACAATAAGGTGTGTTCCATCGCTATATCCCTCCACTGAAAAGTCAAGTTGATGTCACCTGAAGGGTTCGTAAAGGGCAGGCTATTCAAATCCCTATTCTTGCCCTGAATCGTAGCAAAGAGATCTGGGGCGAGGACGCCCAGGAGTTCCGGTGAATAGTCTTCCCTGGGTCTCTTTGCAGAATCATTTATAATTTTCTTAGACCTGAGCGCTGGGAGTCGCCTCCTGAAGCTACGACGAGCGTCCCAGGTGTTTGGGGTAACATGCTCACCTTCCTAGGAGGCCCACGCTCGTGCATCGGGTACCGATTCTCACTCGTTGAGTACGTACTCTTGCCCTCTGTATGTATCCAACTTGATCCCGCTGACTCGCAATTGGGAATTTACAGGATGAAGGCGATATTGTTTACCCTTGTTCGTTCTTTTGAATTCGAGCTCGCCGTTCCCTCGAGTGATGTCGCCAAGAAATCGACTGGTATCGTACAGAGACCTATACTACTGAGCAACCCAGATGGTGGTAACCAGATGCCCATGCTGATCAAGCCCCATGTTAGACATGCTGACTTCTTTTCCTAGGATTCAATTATAAGTTTGACGCGCTTAACGACAGTGAAGAGCAGAATGAGCTCAATGCTGCATTTTCGACCATTTTTCATGCCAGTACTCGAATGTCCATCATTCCGGCGTTGAAGACTTTTTACCCTTCTATGAGATTCTTGGTAGGTCTCGTATAATCAACCAAGAGTAATAGTTACTAATGTATGAGTATCAAGCGCGAAGAGAAGGACTCAGAAATTGATTCATCACAGAAGACCATGAAGCGCATTGGACACCAGTTGTTACGCGAGAGTAAGCTTTCCGCGCAAGATAAATCAATAACGAAATCCCGCGATCTACTATCGCTTTTGGTCCATTCGAACATGTCTCCAGATGTCCCTGCGCATCAGCGCATGTCCGACGAAGATGTTGTAGCGCGTATGTATATCATCTTGCTCGTGGCAAGTACCAGGTATTTAACTCCTATCCCCGGTCCAGAGGTGCCAACATTCCTGGTTGCGGGCCATGAGACTACGAGGTATGTCTTGTATAACAATACTGTTCCTGCTTACATGGGACTTCCAGCACCGCGACAACTTGGGCGCTGTTTGCACTCACACAAGACCTGGCGGTCCAAAACAAACTTCGCGAAGAATTGCTCGCCGTCGAAAAGGACAACCCAACAATGGATGAGCTCAATGCTCTTCCTTATCTTGATATGGTCGTTCGGGAGACTCTACGTTTACATGCGCCTGTCCCGGCAACAATACGTGAGGCTACTCAAGATGACGTTCTCCCCCTGGCCAGACCTTTCACGGACCGCAAGGGGATTGTCCACGATACATTAAGGTGACTACATGGGGTTCTTTTCACCAATTGAACCTAACATGAACAATAAATACAGGGTTCGCAAAGGGCAGACTCTCCAAATTCCCATTCTTGCCATGAATCGCAGCAGGGAGATCTGGGGTGAGGACGCAAGGGATTTCCGGTGAATATTGGTCTTTCTTCAAACTTAACCCCCTGATCACCAACGTGATCCTCCTAGACCTGAACGCTGGGAATCGACCCCAGAAGCGGCGGCGAGCATTCCGGGTGTTTGGGGCAACATGCTCACCTTCCTAGGCGGCCCACGCTCGTGTATCGGATATCGGTTCTCGCTTGTTGAGTATGTCTCCTGTTCTCTTTGACGATCCTGTCTGCTTACCTTTGGAAACTCACAGGATGAAGGCACTATTGTTTACCCTTGTCCGGGCTTTCGAATTTGAGCTCGCTGTTCCTTCAAGCGATGTCACCAAGAAATCCACACTTGTTCAACGACCGGTACTGTTGAGCGATCCAGATAGTGGCAACCAGTTGCCGATGCTGGTCAGGCCTCATATTCGGGTGTAAAGACAAGCAAGTAATGCTTCTTTGAGATGCCCGAGTTTGTTATCTAGTTTATGATGATATTGTATTCAGTCGGATCATAGTGTAAATAAATGGTTAATATTTTCGTTGGGTGATATTCCTTGGCTGATTTACTAAGGCGTGCGCCACAATAATTCTCTACGGGGAAGACGGTGACTGTACCAACCAACCGCCGATGCACCTTACTATTTTCTTCATTCTGGAATGCCCCTTGTTTCATGGGCCGATCTACCCTAGGTCGCTTTTTCCCGTCCTCGGCGGGATCATTAGCTGTTAATTAATGATAACAAAGACTTCGCCGGGGTATCGACTCATGTCTGGGAATGGGTGCATGCATCCGTTTCCACTAAGTTCTGTAACCGTCCGATGATGAGCCCTAGAGGCTAGGATGCAACTAACCTTTCCAGTTGATTATGCGAAATCATACTAACTAACTCACATCTTACATCTTCCTAATCAATGATGCATGATGATTGATATTAATGAATTCTACGAAGCTTGAGGGGAGTTATTTGTATAAGCACACCGGACGTCAGACGCGATGGATATGCATGTTAATAAAGGTCTGAATCGAATACTGGAGTCGACTATCACCCTTTCTACTGGATTTTGGGCCAGTGGGCGAGGATAGCAGGGTTCATCCACTCAGTAAGACCATAGGCCTCGTACTGCTCTCCGCCAACAGCACCACCGGTGTATTTTGCGGTCCAGCGGTGGTAAACGCTGACGGTAGGGTTGACAGCGATGTTATCAGCGTGGAAGGAGACGTTCTTGCCGCTCGCCAAAGTGAAAGTGACATCGAATGCAGTGGGTGCAACGACGTTGCTATCAACTGCCTCGCCGCTGGGAGTGATGACGGAAACGTCGGTGGTGCGCTCGCCAATGACGTTGCACTGGCTCATGACGAACTTGCCATTGTAGCTGAGATGTCCAGAGTTGATTGCGTTGGTGCCGTTGGTAGGAGAGCCGCTGAAGGTGACGAAGGACCAGGGGCCAACTTGAGCGATGAGAACATACCAGGACTGGACAAAGTCATTCATAGCGTTGGGTCCCCAGTTGGAATCCTTGTAGCCTGCTCCGCTGAATTTGACAGCCTTGCCTCCGAGGACGAGGTTGACGGTGGAAGGACCAGCTTTGGAAGACGAAAGATCTATCAGAAGCCAGAGGCCGCGCGTTACAACCTGGCCCGCATCCTAGGTCAAGGCGAGTGATATTTTGCAATCAGCGCCTTTCTGTACTCAAGTACATGGACGGTTAGGCGTTCTTGTAGTTGAAGGAGACAAGCATAAACAGCAGGTGTGTTGCTCAACCAGTGTAATAGCACTGTCTGACAAATACCTGTAGCGTAAAGTCATGGTATGCAGCGTATGGCTTTACTAGAGCAGAGTATTCACTTCTGTATATGTAGAACCCTGCATTTGGACCCGCGCAAGTCAGAGAACTCACCGAGATCTTTGTCACCAAGGCAATACAGGCATGTTCTTTGCTAACGTTCGAAAGATTTTCAACCCATGTATCTATAGTTGCGCGACATTTGGGCAGCTGAAAACTCTAAACAAGGTGGAACCAGTCAGGTTGATGCCCTGTCATGGTTAAGTCGGGCAACGCTTGATATAATTGGATTAGCAGGTGCAGTTTTGTGCGCGACGGGAATGTTGATCAGATGCTGACCTCAAAATATAGGGTTTAACTATAAGTTTGACGCGCTCAGCGAGGATCCAAAGAAGAACGAGCTCAACGCTGCGTTCGCTACCATGTTCAAGGCCGGTACTAAATTGACGATTATTCCCATGCTCAGGACGTATTTTCCTTTCTTGCGGTTCCTCGTGAGTTTCTATACTCTGTGAGCTGCTAGCCACACCTGATCCGCTTTCGAAGAAAACTGAGCAAGATGTAAGAGCTGGTGAAGCGAAGGAGACCATGTCGCGTATCGGTGACGAGCTTCTGCGCGAGAGCAAAGCTTCTATTCACGAGAAGGGTGAAGCTAGAGATCTTTTGACTCTTTTGATGAAGTCGAACATGGCTACGGATATTCCTGAACATCAACGTATGACTGATCAGGATGTCCTCGCTCGTAAGTAACTATTAGTCTATTGCTCTCTACATTCCCAGTGCTAACCACAGTACTCAGAGGTACCTACTTTCCTCGTCGCTGGTCATGAAACCACCAGGTACAGTGAAACGTTATTGTCTGGAGCTGAACTTGATATGTTTTCAGTACGGGCACGACGTGGGCACTGTATGCGCTTACGCAGGATAAAGGCGTCCAGAACAAACTCCGAGAAGAGCTTCTCACGATCGACACAGATAATCCGACGATGGATCAGCTCAATGGATTGCCCTACCTCGATATGGTTGTTCGTGAAACTCTGCGCTTCCATGCACCTGTACCGTCCACCATGCGGACTGCTGTAAAGGACGATATTTTACCCCTTGGCCGTCCCATCACAGACACAAAGGGGGTCACTCACCACTCAATAAAGTAGGCCACTTGCCTTCGTGCACCTGTTCCCCCTACCTGATTACGACATACCAGGGTCTCTAAAGGCCAGATTCTAATGGTCCCTATTCTTGCTATAAACCGTGAAAAGTCTATCTGGGGTGAAGATGCTGGAGAATTTAGGTATAGACTCACCTTCTTTTCTTTGAGCCCTGCCTTACGCTTATTTTTTGTATAGACCTGAACGTTGGGAAAAGGCCTCCGAAGCTGCAGCGAACGTTCCTGGGGTCTGGGGAAACATGCTTACCTTCCTCGGCGGCCCGCGCGCCTGTATCGGATACCGATTCTCTCTCGTCGAGTAAGAACAATGACCACCTCATGCGCGGCATGTTACGGCCTTGACTGACTGTTTCCATAGGACAAAGGCGCTCCTTTTCACTTTGGTCCGTGCGTTCGAGTTCGATCTCGCTGTCCCTGCAAAAGATATCATCAAAAAATCGTCAGTCGTACAGCGGCCTGTGTTGGCCACGGATCCCAACGGAGGCAACCAACTTCCCTTGATTATTCGGCCGGTTGTAAGAAATTAGGCAATGGGCCTCAAACCTCAGCACTGCTGAGTAATGTAGCCTTGTAATTGTTTTTCGTCATGGCTATATATATTTATTTTATCACTGCTCGGAGACCCCATTTGTGTCAACGCCACCTCAACGAAGATTCAAGATCTTCTCAGAACATAGCATGACATTGGTGTACTGGAACATTGCAGGCAGGTAATACGGCTAGTTTTGACCACCGAGCATACCAGTCGGCAAGTTTCTTAATCCAAGTGGCACCACGGGATTTTAACATAAAAAAGATGCATCACTGGTGCTGGCATTGAACTGGCTGTCCAGTATTAATTTCGTGGAGGAGGGTTGAAGTGAACAGGGCTTATGTCATCAAAACAAGTGGTCTCCCCAAAGTTTGGACGGGTCGTTTTCCGATGACACAACGATGATCTTCAATTTCCTGTTGAACTGCGGAAAAATACCACGTCTGCATCTACTTTCATGTCCTTGATTGTTCAGGCTCTTGGCTCTCTGTTTGGGACACTAGCGGCCTATGTTGTGTATCAAGCTCTCAAAGTTTTCTATCGAGAAGTTACCTCCCCATTACGCGACCTTCCTGGCCCCCAAAACCCAAGTTTCATCTATGGCCATATGAAGGAGATATCGGCAGCTGTATTACAACGTCCACAACGTGTTTTTTCTCCTTGACTGACTGTCGCGTTTGAAGGAAAAAGCAGTGCCGTTCGAGAAATGGATTCAAGAATACGGTTCAACCTTTCAATACAAAGGCTTTTTCAGTGTATGACGTTTATACACTGTCTATACATCTGTATTCAATCCTTTTCAGAGACGACGAGTGTATACCACGGACACGAAAGCCTTGAACCATATCATCATGAATAGCAACATATATGAAAAGTCGGAAGGCATTCGTTATAATCTTTCTCGTATTTTAGGCGCCGGTTAGCATCATGTGCTGTATGAAGGCACCTTGATCTGATACGGAGATTGTTTAGGAGTTCTCGTTGTTGAAGGAGACAAGCACAAGCAACAGGTGAGCAAACCCGACCTAATTCCCATAGTGCACCTCTAATAACGCGTCAAAAGCGCAAAGTCATGGTATTCGACTGTGTTTCTAACCTTCATTCAACATCTAAGACGACAATGATAGAACCCTGCGTTTGGTCCCTCTCAAATACGAGAACTTACAGAAGTGTTTGTTAGCAAGGCAATTGAGGTACGTACAATGGACACATCTTCTGTACACCACTTGAACACAGCTCAGCTACGTGATATCTGGTCATCGGAAATAGTCAAACAAGAGGGCGAGGGTCGCATTGACGCCTTGGCGTGGTTAAGCCGAGCAACGCTCGACATCATCGGCCTTGCAGGTCTGTTTTGCATTTCAACTTCGCAATCTCATTTTGACGGAAGTGTAGGATTCAACTACAAATTTGATGCCCTTAGTGAAGATCCGAAAAAGAATGAACTTAACGCTGCATTCGCTACAATGTTCAGAGCAGGCACCAAGGTGTCTCTGATACCTGTAATTCGAACATATGTCCCCTTCCTTCGTTTCTTGGTAAGCAATCATGCCACGCGTTAACTGTTAACGTCCTAATCTCATGCAACCAGAAAACTGAGCGAGACGCGAGGGCCGGAGAGGCAAAAGCAACCATGGCGCGTATCGGCCGGCAACTTCTCAGTGAAAGCAAAGCTTCGATACACGAGAAAGGGGAGGCTCGAGATCTCCTGACTCTTTTGGTGAAATCCAATATGGCCACGGATATACCAGAACATCAACGCATGATCGATCAGGATGTCCTTGCTCGTATGTCGTTGTATATAATTGACATGATGAGCGGCTCATTGTCTCTAACTACAGAGGTTCCTACTTTTCTTGTCGCTGGTCATGAAACTACTAGGTACGCTCACACCAACCAAGTCTGTTTCAACGTTGACTCAAAAGAAGCCTTCCAGTACAGCGACAACCTGGGCTCTGTTCGCACTCACACAAGATAAGGCAGTGCAGAAAAAGCTCAGGGAAGAGCTTCTTGCTGTTGAGACGGACAACCCGACCATGGAACAACTCAATGCGCTGCCTTATCTCGATCTCGTCGTTCGTGAAACTCTACGTCTTCACGCACCTGTACCATCCACCATGCGAGCCGCTGTAAAGGATGACATTCTGCCTCTTGGCCACCCTGTCACGGATCGAAAGGGGGTCATTCACCATACCATCAAGTAAGGTTTTCACGGGCTGGAAGGAAGCTCCCCATTCACTGATCTGCTGAGGCAGGATATCGAAGGGACAAACACTAGTGATCCCAATACTTGTTATGAATCGCGACAAGTCGATTTGGGGCGAAGATGCTCTAGAGTTCAGGTATGTATTTGAAGTATCTCTATGCGGCATTGAGCAGTTTATACTGTTAACAATCAGACCTGAGCGATGGCAAAACCTTCCAGAAGCTGCTAGCAGCATACCAGGAGTCTGGGGCAACATGCTTACATTCCTTGGCGGCCCCCGGGCTTGCATTGGCTATCGTTTTTCCATCGTCGAGTGAGCACTATTACTCTGAATCCGTGGCCCGACCAGCAAGATTGACGCCTTTGCATAAAGGACAAAAGCACTCCTATTCACACTAGTCCGTGCATTTGAATTCGAACTCCCTGTACCCGCAGAGGATATCATCAAGAAGGGAGTCATCGTTCAAAGACCTGTATTGGTCACCGATCCAAGCGGACGTAACCAGATGCCTCTACTTATTCGGCCATTTGTACGGCCGTAGAGGCAAGGATACGAGTTAAGCGCCGTCTTGACAATGGATATTAGACACACCAATACAGTTTTTGGCTGGCCCAGCGTACTCAATCATGGACACGAGCATGGAATTGCAAAGACGACTAACAATAACGCTTTCTTGCACGCGTTTATTTTCTTTTACTTTCCGCAGTTCGCAGTGACGTGCTTCTAACTCTGGTCTTGGACTCTTTGACGTTAGACGTTGCGCCCCAACGACACGCCAAGGCTAATATGCAATCCAGGTCATGCTGAAAAAGGTTTTATAAAGCAAATAGTTCACGAACTGGAGAACTCCAAAGTGCCATGCTCTGTTCTATGTTAGCAATTTATCTGCTTTCTCTCGCAAGCTTTGTAACTGCACAAGACAAGAGCCTTTGTGCTGTGAAACGTGCCTTTGAAGCCGCTAACGTGAGTCTTTCCTTTCGTGTTCATCTAGGTTTACCAGTTGAACGTCACGATATAGATTCCGAGCACTCTCGGTGTCGCCTTCAATCCTCGTTTCCTCCTAGAAGTTTCATTTCCTCAGACTACCGTGAACCTTATCACTCTTCAGTCAGGCGTACTACACATTCCACGAAATGGTACAGGCACTCTCTAGCTATTTAAACTCGAAGAAACTAACAAGGTCAAACATCAGCCACAGTTGAGCCACCCTCCTACGAAGTGATAGGTCATGCAGGACACGGTCCTTTCGTCATCGTGATGCTCGACCCCGACGTGCCTACACCACAGGAGCCTACCCTTTCACAAATCCGACATTTCTTCGGTACAGACTTTTTTGCCGAGAGAGGGAAAGGCAGATTGCAAACTGTACATTCCCTGGTCAACAAAACGGCTGCATTGACGCAATGTTTCCAACCAACACCTATCCCTGAATCGGATCCTCATCGGTGTGTCGCTTATCCACATCACGCACATCTCTGGTGAGGAACTGATCACGGTCTTGGACGATAGATATATTTTTCTTCTCTACAAGCAGCCTCTTGGATTCGAGGAGCAGTCGCTTGTGACACCGAGCACCCCGATCACCGTGTTTAACCTCAGTTTGTTTGCAGAGCTGACGGGGCTCGAGGCACCGATCGCTGGATCATTCATGTTTGTGGCGCCTGATCTGGCAATTGGGCCTTGAAATGATTTATGTCACAGAACATACTCCGCACTTTTCGATGACATGTGTGTAGATGCAGCGTATACGTCCAGGTGGCGCCAGCCAGTTTCTACTTCACATCAAGTCATATAACAGGTTTATTTTGATCCCATACAATTCTTTGCGTAATTTTCCTCATCTAGTTCGGTTCAAGAGTTATACCCAGGCCGAACGTTCATGGTCATAACTTCGAGTCATCAGCTCTCGGTCATACAGTTCTATAAGCCCGGAGTCGTTTCACAATGAATGCGTAGAGTCGGGAAATCAAAGCCTGAAACGCTCCGACGCAAAAAGAATGGGCCACCGTAAAACGAGGAAGAGAAAACGAGGCTCCGAGGGTTGGCTTTGCCAGCCGCACTATCAACACCAAAACAAGGTATTTTCATTAACACCCTACATAGGCCACGTCTCTAGCCAAGTTATCCGTCACTGAATGCAACAGCCTGGGTCCTCAGGCTTTTTCAGTTCCTTGGCAACAATTTCTGGCTCGCCAGGATCCATCGGGGCCGTTCCTGTATATTGGCCTTGTCCCCAGTCAATCATCTCTGCAATCCACGTATTGTGGGTGTTTTTATGGAAAACAAAATTTCCTATCCAATCATCTCTGGATTCGCGGACACCTTATGTTTCAACAACTTGGGTTGACGAGTGTCACAATAAATTACTCACCCATTTGTTACGTGAAATTGGCTAGAATAACGCTTTTTTGCTTGCTTGATCGCAGAGCCAAGCTCCTTGTCAGGCATTCCAGCCCTCATCGCAGTGTCGTCGGAAACCCCCATGTATCGCATGACGAGATAGTAGTCATGGCCGTCGTTTGTGCGCCCCCATCCAAGGAACTGCCCTGTCGCCTTGAGGCATACGGCTTCGTTACGAACTTTCTCCGGCGTGTTCCAATCCTTCTCTTTAGACTTGTGGCGTTCCGCCTCTGGAGTGATCGTGATCTGCTTAATAACAGCATCGATATTTCCTTGGAACTTGATCCGCCAGGCGGAGCCAGAGGAACCTTTGCCCATGGGTTTTCGATCCTGCAAGAACGTGACTGCCTGTTGGATGGGTCCTGGAGTTCGCTTTCCCAGGCATGCTTTGCACTTCTTCTTGGCCTGTGGCCTGGATGCAATTCTGCCGTAATCTGTTTGAAGTACTTTGTGAGATATGTTCGGACGGATCAAGCGCGGTGTCTAGTCTTTGTTGTTAATTCATGTAAATTGGCAAAGGCACATTATGTTCGTACCGGATTTTTCGCAGGTTCAGGCAGTGGGAAGGCTAAGATAGCATGCAAGAAGAAGAGAACGTTGAGGAGATAAAGTCGCATGAGAATTGCAGTGTCGAAGGAGGTCCAGCCTAAGGAGGTATTTACTGGAGTTGATTGAGTCTTATAGACCAGAAACTAGCCCTATTCAAATTGCCATCTGTTGATCAACCAGAGCGCTGCACTGCATCGAATCTTTGGTGGGCTACAGATCCTTGTTGTGATACCTTGAAGAATGAATGTTAAGCACATGTAATTCTTGTGTTCATTGGATACCATGATGGTTGTTCAATCCGAGTACTAACGCCTGCAATGCGCATTAATGATGATCGGCCAACGTCTATACACGGACCACACTGACAGTCTGCTGTTCCCATCATCGAACACGCATATGAAAGCCCCATACTACACGGACTACCGTCGATGCAAGTCATCAAGTTGGAATAAGGGTTCAAAACTTCGAATTCATGCTCATGCAATGTCTTTTTATCAGGAGAGAATCAGGTAATAATTTCATCGGGGTCGCTGTTGAGCGCGGAGTAGACCAAACCGTACAGATATGTCCACGTAGGTCTACGTCCACTCTGGAGGCCAACTTCAAGACAATTCAAGCTCCTTCAAGAATTATGCATCATGCATCGCAAAGTTTCATCAAGATCAGTCAGTCGTACCTACAGTGTACACTGCTATTCAATGAAACCGCATTAGTGCACATCTTCATCAGAATCTGACTTCTGAATGCGTATGTACCGTGTATGTGCATGAACGAGTTGGCCGCTGGGTATGGGTGGCATCATAGTAATTTTCAAAAGAGTATCTGATCGGGGTTGTCCGGCAGCCGGCTGTCCCTGAATGGAAAGATTGATTGGAGAGGTACTCTTCCCACTGCCCACTGAGTATCACCCAAAAGTAAAGTGCTCAGCTCTAGCACACCCATTTACGACCATAGAGATGGCATCCAACTCTTTCTTGAGGAAAATATCTGCTCTGTTTCTTTCTAGAGGTCACGCCTTAGGCCCTTCCACTTCCCTTTCGGACGCACCAGCCGCCGTACCAACCAGATTCCCGCCCGAGATCATCGAAGCAATAGTAGAACAGGCTGAGACATCCTCTTTACTGAACCTCTCTCTTGTTTCCAGAGCCATTATGCATAGGAGCCGCTCAGTACTCTTTCATACAGTCGTTTTTGATCACCATAACACGGAAGACACCCTTCGCTTTGACAAGTTCTTCGCATTAATTCGACATCCTGGATCCACAATCTGCCCTCATGTCAAGAGCATTGTCATTGAACGCATATTTCGACAGCCAATAGATAATACAGAACAGAAAACATCGCACCAACTGGCTCCGAGGCTACCTGCATTGACCAGCCTTAAACTCAGCACTCTCATCTGGTATCACATTCCTCGTCATATCATCAGCTTTCTCTTGGATCTGCGGGTTACTCAACTTCATATGGAGTACATCAGATTTTATCATGCCAATGAATTCCTCGAGCTATTCCAGAGCCCATTGATTGCGAGAGGGCCTCTTCACCTTTCGCTATTTGAGGTTCACGCCAATACGGGGAATGATTTTACTTCTCATCTACGTAAATCGACCCAAAACTTCCATTTTCGGACCATTGATACCCCTTCCCTTATTCACTTCCAGGAGCTATGGAAGGGCAACAATGGGGCACGACACATTGTCGATTCTTTCCATCTTCGTTTGTCTGGAACTGGACATACTAGAGACCAACTAAGCCACCTCCCTTTCTTGAGATCATTCTTTCGCCACGTAGGCCCGTCACTGCGGTCACTATGTGTACACCTTGATCCACTTAACCTTGAAGGTGATATCTCAATAATTTAATTCATAACCAACTAATATGAGTTACCGCAGAATCCCTGGAACTATTTACACGATCAGACATATCGCACTGCACTGCTTTGAATGTCCTTCATTTTGGGTTGTTCGAAATTGACGGTAGTCTCGACAAGTTCCTCGAAACAGTTTGGAAGATGATGGAGAAAATTCCCGAGTTGACCGTGGGCGATGTTAACTTTATTATTCGCCCAGCAGGCTATACGGAGTCCGACGAACTTCTCAGTAATTTGCATACGTTTCCTTGGGCAAATACGGTACAACATCTTCAACAACTACGCCCTTCGGCGCAGCATGTCAAATTCAGCGTCGGGGACTATGAGAGTGTTTCTACCTTGCATTCTCATTTGGAAGCGTTGCAGAGGGATACCCGTCAGGTCACCGATGAAGCTATACAGGTCACCTTTGAGGCATTTGTAATGCCAAGTGTCCCTTGGGTATTATTAAATCTTCGCCCGAATTCTTACAACTGATACCACTTATAACAGTTGCAAGCCCCCTGGGAGTTTGTGTCACGATGAATTGCAGTGATTGACCGAAATAAGTACTGGGCCTGTATGTAGTGGTCCTGAACCATCCGCGAGTTAGTGTAGATCTTTCCGGATCTGAGTAGTCGCTACAAGGCAGCGGCACCCTGTCCTTACTTCCGACGTGAAAGCAGTCGTACCAGCTGTGCTATTGGGCAAAACCAGATCAAAACCGTGAGTGACACCCATCTTTGGACCTACACAGACCTACACACTACTTTGTGCCAAGATTTTAGAGATTGTGATCGGCCTTGCCCGGCCACTGACGCTGAATCACTAAGACGATGGTGTGAATTGTTGGTACGGTCTGACCAACGCTAATTCATGTCTGGATAATCTCGGATCCCGGTGTTCAGCGAGTGGACCATGCCGGTTAACCAACAACAACAACAACTAGGACTTGATGATTGAATTGAGATTGAACCTTGGAAAGATACTATTTCCACTAGTACTCTCGAGTCTCCAGTGAGTACCCACCCACAAGTAAATTTCTCAGTCTAGCACGCTCATT
>JABAJT010000094.1:5337-20729 GCA_018850275.1 Tephrocybe sp. 9174TJB
AAAGCTCCTAAATCAGACTTTGATGATACCAGATGATAATCGATCTGATATATAAACGTATGAGGCCTCTTCGCCCAGATTATATTGACGAAGAGTCGACAGGATCTACCAAAGTCATTTTCACCTTTCCTCTTTGAGTATTCTTATCTTTTTCAACCTCGATATTGACAGTAACCTTGTCGAAGACGGAGATTGTCACCTCGCCTTTTCCAGAAGGTACCGTTATTGTGTAATTATCCGCATCGAATCGAATTTCGCGTTTGAACATGACCAATCCCTCGATTCCGAGCCTGTGAACATATTGTTAAGGCTATGTCTGAAAGAAGGTAGGCATGCTCACTTAGAAACAAATACACCGAGGCCATTTCTAAAGGTCCGGATAACGAAAGCTTGCTCTCGCACTTGACTCTTTTCTTTTTCGTTCCTGTTCTTCAAAGCAAGCCCAACGTAGAATTCGACGCTTGCGCGACCAGCCATCTGAGCCATGCGATGGCGGCGATTGACAACATCCAGGACGCGCTCAACATGAGATTTGGAATGAAGTGTTGCATGTAGGGGTGTGTAGCCGATAGCGGCTGCGAGTTGTCGATGGGCAAGAACGTCTAATCATCACTTATTATTCATGTTAGGTAGCCTTGAATCCCCTAGTGACTTACCAGCATAACGCCTGATAGGACTTGTGAAATGGGTGTAAATAGGGCTGGCAAGACCATAGTGACCGAATGTTTCCCGTCCGACACTGCCCGAACAGAAGTACTCTGCAGACAACATGCATCTTGTCGCCATGATACGGACCAATGTGTTGAATGCGGGTTCGGTGGAGTCCTGAGGGCTACGTGAGAACGGAAACTTCAAATAGCGGCATGATGAAGACGTACAATGCACTCGTCTAATGAGGCAGCAAGAGCACCAGAGCTAGAAACATCCAGTGTAAGTCCTTTGCGCTTCATTAGAATATCCTGCAATTTCTCGAAGTTTGTCCGTGGAGGTGGTAAATGACGCCTAGATATGTCAACAGTTCAGCGCTGGTGACTCATGTAATAGAGAAGTTGACAGACCTCAGCACCGCTGTCTGTGGGAAGGTCTCTTGGATCTTCGTTGCAACACTGATGTTTGCGAGCAACATGAATTCCTCCACAAGACTATTTGTCTCCCTCATCTCCTTCTGCTCGACGTCGATAGGCTCCGAAGATTCAGAGCTGTCCAAATGGATCTTGACTTCTGGAGAGGCAAGATTGAGTGCGCCAGCAGCCATCCGCTTCGCCTTGAGCTTTTGTGCCAACGTGTTCAACAGCCTGATCCCTACAGTCAACTCGTCTTGCAAATTCCTATGCGTGGCAGTCAATCGCTTGAGTCTTTGTAAATGACATTCGAGACGTACGGATCGTCCTTCCTGATTTGGGCCTCTTCGTAGGTGAACGCAGCTTTGGAGGCAATAACAGATTTCGTGAACCGGACGTTAACAATCTCAGCGTCGGGGGTCATTTCCTGGGAGCGACTCATAAGCAGAAAGTAAACACGTTGCCACACGGGAAGATCTTACCCAGATACATGAAAATGCAAGACGTTCAACATATGGTCGTAGTGAACACAAATTGGTTCCGAGAAGACTTGGGAGCATATCAATACGTTTGTCGACTAGGTATACTGTGGTTCCACGGGAAGCGGCCTCGCTATCCATTGGGTTATCTGGATGCACGAAATGCGAAACGTCGGCGATATCTTGCAATTCATAAAGATTAGTTCTGAATGTCGGCATCTCGGGTGAATAAACTCACGAACGCCTGCCTCGATATTTCCGTTAGGTAGATGCCTAGCGTGAAGTGCATCGTCGATATCTTGACAGTCTTTGAAATTCGTTGGTCAAAGGACAACCCCATTTCGAATGATTCACTCACTCGGAGGATCAATACTACAGATAATCAAGTCCCTCATATCCAGGCGATCCCTCCACTCGGGGCTGGTCTCGCTTTTCGGTGGCACGACCCACTTATCACCTTCGACAGGCAAACAGTCAAGGATAGCCTTCCCAAATGGCCTGTAAGGAACTTCGAACTCCAGCAAAAGGCTTTCTTGTTCTGCCTCTTTGCTTTCGACCTTTCCAAGAGCTCGAACGAAGTGCCCTTCGGGGTAGCGTGAAGTAACGTCCCATCGGTCGATTGTCACAAGGATCTTCTGCCCAATAAGAGTAGGTGCTTGACGGGTACGTAGGCGAATGCGAGGAAGAAGTCGCGAGACAGGGGTCGCGAAGACGGTTTGTTGGGATAGGGAAGTTGCGTTGGAGGATGTCAGTGACGTGCTGTCAATGTGACAGACATATCTGTAGGAGAGGGAACATGAGTGAAAATAGATAGTGAATGTCGGAGAACGGCCTCACGCTCGCCAATTGCGTTTTATCACACCCACGATACGGCCTGTTGGTTGCTTTTCGGAGGTGCGCTTAACATCTTCGACTTGTTTTTCCCGGCGAGTGACTTCGTCCTCTTCATCGCCTTCGTCGCCAGAGTCCTCCGCGTCATCATTTTTCAACGTTGCTGGAAGCCTCTTAGACAAGATTGGTTGGATAAGGATCGAAGCACCCACAATCTTGATCAACGACTTCATCTGCAGGAGCTTTCCATTCCGACTCTGAGAAAACCTCCACTACCACCACATCGCCATTGACAGCTCGATTCATGTTTTCGCGACCAATCAAGAGAATAGGTTTCGTGTGCGCAGGAACGGAGACACTTCCCTTGGATACATCATGAGCACCTAAAGGCAAATTGAATGAAGCTCGCATACCTCCAGGTAGTTATACTGATTGGCGTTGAAATGCCCTTGATGAAGTTCGCCAGCTTTTATTCCAGCAAGTAGGGTAGGTGTCGGGATATACTACAGGCACCGTCAGCATAAGAAATGTTCAAGAATTGAGGGCATACATCGGGGTACAATGCTTGACGTCCTGCCGCAGCCTTTGTGGGCTCAATGTCATTCGATCCCTCCGCCGCAAGCAAGTCAAGAAGTTTGGTAGACTCTTTCATTCCTTCAACGTATTTGCGAACTAGGAAAGCATGATCAGGGAACAGACCATCTGTCATTGATGAGTAGACTCACCTGATATACAAGATATACCAGTTTTCTCTGCTTTCTGTCTATTTGCCGCATCTTCCGTCAGCAGGACAATCGTCGGTATTTTTGGGGGCGCTTGTCCGCGTATTATAGGCCAATTGAGACCAATGTGATCGTTATACCAAGCAGTCGCTTTTCGAATGCCTGTTGACGACTAAGTATTGATGCATGTTAATCCCAGCATTAGATACCTCGATCATTGCGGTCATTTGGAGTCTCCCCTTCTTCCCGGATGATGGCAGTCTCCCTGTAACTGTATGAGCGCTGGTCATCGAGCATGAAAATATACACACGAGCGATACTCGTTATAAAAAATCCATATCCGTTTATCTTCCATTTTGGTGAGAGCATTGAGGCGATTGTACAAGGGAAGGGAGCGGTGTCGTACTTCTTCAATGACTGTTTGTAACAAGATTATAGGCGATGTAAAGAGGTTAGATTCCACAAGATCCATCTAGATTTTCGAGTTAGTAGCCCTTCACATTCATAAAATACATGTTGATGCACTTGAGAGAGGAAAACGTTGGTGTCAGGCAGGATAAAATGGCCATCGGGATACAACTGATGACTATGGTCTCCCGTTTTTGGCAGAGGAACATCGGATTCGTCGCATGAAGTACACCCTTGGATACCACATACAACATCGTCCCGTAGATATCGTTCTCGTAGGACTGTGGTTGGGTTATGACTTATCAGCTGTGCAATAATTATAAATGAGAGAAATGGTGCACCCTTTATGACCTTTCCACGCGCAGTCTTCTTGAAGAATTTGCGTTGCGTTACAACCGCTTCTGTTCTTGGACGCTTGCGTATTGTGATTCGGGCAGACCTCAAGCTGAATGGTCTCTTTGAAGAGGAGGAAGATATCGGATTGTCCAGCCCATATGCCAGCACGATCCATACACCAGCGAGTTCCTCTTCGACCGTGACCGTTGAAAGCCTGTCGACCCCAACTCCCGCTCGACCATCGTTTTCCGAGGTATTCAACGTTCCCAAAATCCAGACCACCATCTCCCGGAAGAAAAGTCTGGGTCAATTGGCATCCCCATCATCACCTTCTCTGCCACGAACGAAGCGACCGGCACCTCTCGTGCGATCCGTGACACTCCCAAGAGTGGTGCAAGTGGCGGAGGTAAAACCACGACGACGGCAAGCTGAGCTTGACCAACTGCCTGTTGCACCAGAGACAGCTGAAAGAATGCGACGATGGATAATTGGCATTGCGATAGGTGTGTGCATACCCAGTGCCCCAAACGTGTGGCCGTCTGATGTTTGATTCCAGTTGACTTCGACGTGGACGATGGGCCGGTCATCGACGGAATATTCCCCTCATCAATACTTTTGCCACCGGAGGCAGAGAGTCTGTGCGTGCTTTCAAATCATGAAATTTTTCTGAACTGACAGCAGGCACAGGGCATTTTCCTCCTTCCCCGACTCGTTACAGTTCGATCAAGGTTCCCAGAATCATTCATTCCGTATCCGTGAACAGGCGAACTCCATCCACGCCGAGAAGAGGCCACCGTCGAAAGATGGATTCATCTACGGATACTCCCATTTCACGCAAAAGAAAGACGCGACATCGAAACGCGGTTATGAGCAAGTGTGCTATATTTGTCTTCGATATCGATTCTGGCACTCATCTTCTTGAAGCGTTCGGTTGTAATCCTCACACAACACCAATTTCCGGCCTTCTTCTCGCTCCTCATATCATTATTTGGCCCGTTATTCCAGCAACATGGACTTCCGATGCTGGAGGCGGCGTGCCAGAATATATCATCATGGTACGACCGCGCTTGCTTGGGTGTACGGTTTCTCTGACCCAGTGCGAAGTAAAGGCGCGACCCCGTTCCAGGACAAACTCTCGAACTTGGGTTCCTAGGTTCTGTCCTCCGCCTCGCCATACCCCTCCACATCAACGAACAGCAGTTTACGCCCGACCCTCCTGCAGTTGGAAAATACGACCCTAGACAGCATGTAAGCGAATCCGAATTTTGGTCAGGCATTATTGCTGACTTTAATAGATCGCAGCGACATCGTCACCATTGACTCCATCCCCACTTATGTTATTTGAAGCAGCTGTGGATCAACTCTGGTCACTATGGGAATGCCTAGTGCTATGTGAACCTCTTCTAATTTTTGGTACGTCCCCGGCTCAGACAAGCCAAGCGGTTTGGTGGCTACGAGACCTCATGCGGCCAGTGAGTAAGGGAGTTCGACCATCGTGCGCAGGCTATATTACCTATTTCCAGATACCTCTCGCTGGAGACTTCCGCCCTTATTTCACCATGCAGGACGGAGACCATTCTTTGTTAGTCAATCGTCTTCCACCGAAACCTGGAATTGTGTTGGGCGTTACGAATCCCTTCTTTGAAAAATCTTGTGACCACTGGCCTCATATTCTGAGTCTGGGCCGTCGGAGATCGTGAGTTCGTGTTTTCGATTATAATTCACTATCTAAATTTTGCAGCAACGGTACCTCGACAGCTCAGAAATCGGCTGCTGGGAACCCAGCTGGCCCGACGCCTGGTTGGAAATCCAAGACACACAAACGTTATATTTCTAAAGACCGCACCTTGCTTAAGCAGTTAGAAGGTGCCCTCCGCGGAGATGCAAGAGCGAGTTCGTGATTATATTATTCGATATTACCATCTTTCATTGATATTTCCTTCTTTCAGAACTAATAGCCTCACTTGCGCTCCGCCGACATTTTCACTCTCGCACAACAGAACTCATCACACCCTTGGCACGATACCTAAACACATTGATACCCACACCTACCGAGGTGGCACGGTCCTCCGCACCAAATTCCCTTCGCCTTAAACCATTCAATAATGCTAATTTCTTCGCGTCACTTAAGACACACGGAAGCACGTTGCCGTTCCGCTCCACAAGCAAACGAACAGAGTTCTACGAGCGCTTCTTGAGAACACAAGGATTTGGGCTGTGGCTTGCACAGCAGGAGCAGATTGTGGAAGGTGTCTTGAAAGAGAAAAGAGCTGTGTAGTACTAGTGCAAGGAATTGAATTGACGCACGGACCCTGACATAAACACATGTCAACATGTTCTTCCTAAAAATCGACGGGTTCAGCGCGTTTGTCTTTGTACTCCCATCACCTCCAACTTTTCTCCACAGCGCTCCGTCTTTGGTGTCCCATTGTTGTCTGTGTCTTCCTTCTGTGTATTTGTCTGCAAAGATTGTACAGGTCCATAATTTGTATCAATAACCCATGTAAGATCCATTTCCTGTCTTTCGCTGACTTTGTGTATAGAGCGCTTTTTTGTACATGTCTTTGCAACCTTTGTCTCTCGCTTGTTGCCCTCTCAATCTGTGCCTTTTTGTGTCGTTGTTACTCGAACGCCTTGTCATTAACCTAAGCGAAACAGAGTTTTGGAAGTTTTCGACGTTGCCACATCTTGAATCTTATTGAGTCGATCGACGCAATATGCCTGAAGACGATTATGATTTATATGCGGAGGAGGAACAATACAGAAGGTCGCATCATTCAAGAGATGAGGTGGGTTCTGTGTCATATGTGGCGCCATTCATGCTGACAAGCGGCCATCCGTAGAACGGGCACTCAGAACACAGTCACGAACCTGTGGAATCAATGATATCCCAAGTCGAGCCCAATACGGGCGACAAACGCGTCAGAGAGGACGACCATCACGAACGGATTCCTTCGCCGGCTTCGCGTCAAAGCAGTAACCAACAAACCGTTTCATCTACGCAAATGCAATCTGGAAACATGATGTCGAACCAGAATCAGATGGCCAACAATTCTTATAGTTCTAATATGAATCAGCAACTTGGGATGATGAATGGTGGCGGTGGTGGTATGGGTGGCTACGACGCTTTATATATTGGCGACTTGCAATGGGTCCGTTTGTTTTGTCGTTTAGCCTTGTGTCAGTATGGACCATCTCACAATGTTTTTCGTTTTGTCTTTGTTATACAGTGGACGACCGATGAAGATTTACGCCGAGTCGCGGCGAATTTGAGAGTGGAAATCGCCCTCAAGGATATAACCTTTTCCGAACACAAAGTTAATGGAAAAAGCAAAGGGTAAGTTCATGCGCATGTATTCAATCGCTTTAGCTGATTGAATTGAATTCCCTGGAACTTTAGAATAGCGTACGTCGAGGTGCACGACGCCGAGGGTGCCCAAATTCTGAAGCAGTGGTTTGATAACAAGTGAGCATTCGTGATTGTAGATTGGTTCTTGATTGACGCTCATCTAGCGACTTCCAAAACCGACGGGCCTCTGCGACACTTACCAGTTCCGCTCAAGGCAATCCATTCCGCACCCTTCCGAAAGGCAAGTTTCATTCCTCGTTTCACCCCGTGCAGAACATACTAATTCTCGAAATTCGAAACAGAACCACCTGTCCGTAATGCGCCGCAGGGTCAAATGGCGCCTGCACCAATACCATCCGTGAATAGCGGTATGGGACGTGGTGGCCAAAATTTCCGTGGCAACAATATGGGTATGGGCGGTGGAATGGGTGGCATGGGCATGATGGGCGGTCGTGGGGGGATGATGGGCGGTGGTATGATGCGAGGTAACATGATGGGTGGCGGGATGGGTATGGGCATGATGGGTGGCGGTGGCGGATACATGGGCAACACTGGCGGATATGGTGGTAACTTTGGAGGTGGTCGGGGAGGCATGGTTCCCCAAGGGCCCCGCGGCGGCATGGGCCGAGGGGGCATGATGGGTGGTATGGGTACGAATTTCTAGTTCTTCTAGTCTACATTTTTCGCTGTGTTGTGCTTATAATGTTTTCTGTGTTTGCTTTCTTGGGGTCTTTCAGGCATGGGAAACAAAGGCGCCGTCCAAGGCCATTTTAACCCTGCGTTTGTTCAAAATCGAGGCGTTCAAGACGGATCTCACGGGCGTTAACGCGTTCCAATCTCCATGACGCATGGTATATGTCGATCCACCCCACGACTCGTTCGAGCTCTCGTAAGGAAATGATACATATTCATATTACGTCGTACCACGAGTTCTCCTGTCTTTCCCATGTCAATTAAACACTCAAAAGAACATCGAAAACCGGTTACACATAACAATCACAAGTCCGAGTTTGGTGGGATACTAGGCTTCCCTGCCATCATGAGGATCTTGGCTTTGATCAACATTGCACGCGGTGCTGTTTGACTGCATCAGAGAATCACCAACCCAAACACCCATTTAGATGTTGACCATTGGTGGATTTTTCTCCCTCTCACTACCGCTCTGGCTGGCGAGATGCAAGGCTCGCCATTAACCGTCGAAATGGTCGATGCCGCAGAGCAGATGTAAGTACTAGTAGACACCGAAAAGGCATTCAGATCGACTCTTGTATTGACCTTTGCGCATTCAGATACGTACATAACCTGTTGCACTTGTTGGCGATTTGTGCGTTTCACTATCCCGATTCTCCATGTCGCGACTTAACATGTGCATGGTTCAGCGTTCTTGTTCTATGACCATTTGATTACGTCTGGTATGCTTCCAAGTCACCCACAGCCTTCTTCGATCTGACACACTCTGTCACTTGGACAGGCAATGAGGTCGATTACCTTTGGCGGCGTCCAAAGACGCAGAGCGCCTATTGGTTCTTCTTCAACCGTTATTTTTCATTCTTTGGCAACATTGTTGTTACTGTGCTTGGTTTCACAACCCTTCATCCAGAGGTATGCGCTAATTCACGGATAAGTTTCAATGTGTTAACGAGTCCTCTTAGAGGTTAGAATATCATCTTTCTCCGCCTTGAAATTCAGCACGTTGAATTCTGGTGGCAGCTGCAAGCAGTACAATCTATTTCGGCAGCTCATGCTAATAATCAATCAAGTTCTCATTTGCAGTATGTTGAAATAATATTCTATTTAGACTATGGCTGATTTTTTGTGCGTACTAGTTCTTCTCACCTTGCGGATATATGCACTCTTCAGTTGCTCATTTCGAATATTGGCGTATATGGTTAGTAGCGGTGCGGTACTGGCTGGTGTATCGTGTGTATGCTCCCCCTTTCACTTTCCTGTCTCGCTTTGGACTGATGCAGTGATAATCTTTCCCTAGTGGGCTTTATTTGGACAGAAAAGTGCTCCAGCAGAGCAGGGATCAGGCTGTCATATAGCTCTTGAACGCATCACGTACGTATACATTCTTGGAAAAGGCCAACATTCACTGATATCATGATTTCTTGCAGAGCCATTCGTAAGTACAGCCCTTATGATTCGGCTGAAACTTAACACAGACGATTCACCCTTGATCAAGGCCTTGCCGGTGCTTGGGAAGCACTGTTCGTTTATGATTCAATCTTGTTCAGTCTCACGATGTTCAAAACGTACAAGAGCCGAAATGAATTTGCTCTCAGCCAGGCCAAACACTCAATTATATACCTCATCTTTAGGGACGGTAAGCATCCATATCTTCGCAAATGTGCAAATTCTCATCCACTATTTCAAACACAGGGGCAATATATTTTGCGTGAGTTGACAACAAACCTCACCGATACCGAGATGGAATGCCGATTACCATCTGGAGCCATCGAATTAGACACACTCTGGACCGGAGACATGCATAACAGCATCTCTCCTCCGAATCAAAATTTCAGCTATGAAGAAGGCAATGCTGGGCCAATGACATCTTCATTTCTACAACCATCTCGTTCTTCGCAAATCGAGGAGGCTTCACGACCGTGATCACGATTCAGTTTCAAAATCAGCTTAATTTTTGGGTATAATTATAGGGATATAATTTATTTATCACGGGTTGGACATTCTCTCGACTGTAATCATTATTCTGTATCACTTATGCTGTATACCGTGGTAGTCATTTACAACCAGACATCTGATTTGTCGCAGGAACGCGAGGGACTGGAAGTCATGATCGATCAGTTGCGCGGACTTATATGCAGCGTAGGAAGACTAGGGAGCAAATTTGATACAAGGACGCTAGTATCAACATTGCCTCGGAGGCAAAGTCAGACGCAGCAGAGACAGAAATCAATGTGAACCAGGGCCCCGATGACAATACTCAGGGTACGATAAACAGTACTACAGTACACAGTGAGGCATGCGAACCACAGTACTAGTTCTCTCCGCAGCATATGTACGGTGCCCCTCGAACACATTCTAATCCAGCAAACGCGTCGCCCCTTCCCTTACTCCCCCGCCTGTCAGCTCTGCCAAGCAAGTTGTGGCTTGCAATAGGCAGAACTCTGCGCTAGTAGAGTCTACAGCAGTTGGAATGTCTGAACTACCTTTCAATGAACCGTAGAAGTTAGACAATAGTATTGTGAATGGTCTCTCTGCCATCTTGTCCATCTCCGACCCCTCCAAAGAGTAACGAACCCCACCACCATCCATCCGCTCCTAAAATGAGTGAGATCTCATAAATGTATTTCGATACTAATTCTAGGTATCATAGTATATTACAGGTTTGAAGTCAACTTAAATCCGTTCAAAATGAACAACTTGAGCTTCAGCATCCCTCGGGAATCGGGGGAGGTGTGAGCAACGACGGGGGTACAAGCTGTCCGAAATATCCTGTGCAGTGAACCTGAGATGCCCACTGCTTTTGGATTGCAGGAAGCACAGTCCTTCCATTTTCCACCAACCTGATATTGGGAACAGGTTGTTTCGTCACATTACCGGTGTTGAAGATCCCCGGGTACGAAGCATTCAAGAAAACACTATCAGGATTTGGGACTGAACGTAACTTGTCGCCCGTCTTTTCAGCAACAAATTGGAAGACGTTTGCGCCGACATCCCACCGACCGAGAGTGTGGAGGCCCCAGTTAGCCTCAACCGTGGAGATCAGGGAGTAATGAGTGTAGAAATTGTTATCAGTCTTTCCGAGTAGGTTCTTGGGAAGGGCGTTGCCTAAAAGGATCGTGAAGACGCTGTTAGGTGTAGGACCGAATCCGTTCTCATCGAAACCTGCAGAAGAAAGGCTATGAGTTTGGATATTAACATGTCATTTCCTTGACGAGCTTACTGAGCACGATGAGAGTCCTGTCATCGTTGAAGCGGGGGTTCTCTAACAAAGGTTCGATGAAGCCTCGCGACCAAGTCCCAGCAAACGTGACACCCGTATCATGTCCGTCATTTGCTGAAAGCGTTTATGAGAAGTTGCTATTTTACTTCGTTTCAGACCAACCCACTTATATTGGGAGTCATGAAGATCCATTGAGGCAGGATATTGGCCGCCAAATCTTCTTCAAAGAGGGTAAAGTTCTTGATGTTCGCAAGGCGTCCGGCGTTGGTATTGATAGACTCAAAAATGACCAATGGGCTACATGCGTACATGTCCTTGTCAGTAGATAGAATGCAAAATTATCCAGGCAGCAACTCACTTATGTCTGCGGACATAATCATCGCCACCGGTGATCTCGTTTTTGAGGTCAAGACCTAGGAACCCTGTAAACGGCATGTGTTCCTGATACTCTGCCCATGAAATGCCCTTCTCCTCCAGCAAATCGACAACAGTCGATACGTTTGTGGGAAGGTTTAAAAGATCATCGTTGTTGATACCAAAGTACTCTCCGCCAACTGACTGTCGTATGAGGTTCACTTATCTCCACGATTGGGTACGATAGAAGGCCGCACGCACTGCAACATAGTTTGGCTCAGATGGGTGCGTTAGAGCGAAGTAATTCGTAAGAGAAAGTCCTCTTTTCGCCAACGCTTGAAGATTTGCTACATAAACCTGTTCAGTTCCGTACCAAAGAGATCGATTGAACGCACCCACGATCAGCAAAGGCCACATCAAAGTCTGTGTTTTCCAGCCATATGTGAACGATGCGATCGAATGCCTTGCCCTTGACGACCTTCGGGCCTTGGCCGCGGGTGCCACCTTCGTGTTTGTCTAAAGAAGCCTGGGGGGAAACGTCAATGAATTATGACTAATAATAATAAATGGAAGAAATCATGACTTACTAGACTGACCTCGAATGTGGCGAACAGCGAAAGGAGGATAAAAAGGCGCATGACTTCACAGGCGTGCACGAACGAGTAGAGAGCCTATGTAGGACCTCCTCTTATACCAGAGGCCACGACTATTTTTAGAGCTTCACAAACATGCGTCGAGTAAGTGAGTAGAGCCCTGATATCCAGAGCCCCATCATGGTTCGCGAGCACGCGCATACAGTAACGTATGGAAGTATATTTTGAGCACAATATTCGCATGTCATGATCAACCAGTGGGTCCACACCTTGAAGCCGGTGGATGTAGTACCTCTATAACTGAGGTTTAGAAGATAATCGCACTTGAAGATACCGCTAGCATATTCGACAGCCAAGGTATTCGGACAAATTACAAAGTCCAATGACCAGTGATCAGCGCGTTGAACGTACGTGTATCATCTGCCGCATCGATTTGAACACACTGGCATTCTGTGTCCACGGCAATCATTGCGACGGGTCCTTTTTATCCCTGAAGCGTTAAAGAACGGGAAGGAATCGACAGGTGACGATAAGTATATGTAGGTTGAAGAAAGGAAGGCCACAAGAACCGACAGCCGGGCGGCCCGAAAGGCCTATCGCTAAATTGGAACACGTTCCTGCTGCTTTACCGCTAAGAACATGCCAAAAAAACCGCTCATTTGAGAGATCCCAAATGCACCAGACTGAAGAACTCATACATTTCATTTCCATAGTAGTCCCTCGTTACCTTTGTACATGATCATGATAAGTTTGAAATAAGCGTAGAACTCCGTCCAAATTTAACAACTTGAGACTCAGCATCCCTTGGGAATCGGGGGAGGTGTAAGCAACGATGGGGGCACCAGCTGTCCGAAATATCCTGTGCAGTGAACCTGAGATGCCCACTGCCTTTGGATTCCTGGAAGCACCGTGCGTCCGTTCACGACTAATCTGGTGTTAGGTACCGGTTGTCTTGCCAAAACGCGGTTGTTGAAGATTCCTGGGTACGAAGCATTTAAGAAAATACTATTGAGACGGGGGACTGAACGTAATTTGTCGTGCGTCTTCTCGGCGACAAATTCAAAGACGTTTGCGCCGACGTCCCACCGGCCGAGCGTGTGTAGACCCCAGTTGGCTTCAACTGTGGATATTAAGGAATAATGGGTGTAGAAATTACTGTCGGTCTTTCCGACCAAGTGCTTTGGAAGGGCGTTGCCTAAAAGAATGGTGAAGATGTTGTTAGGTATGGGACCAAATGCGTTCTCATCGAAACCTGCAGAAAGCTCTGAGAGATTTTAATAGTCATTGTCTTTAGGAGCTTACTGAGCACAATGAGAGTCTTGTCATCGTTGAAGTGGGGGTTGTCCAACAATGGCTCGATGAAGCCTCGCGACCAAGCCCCAGAAAACGTGACATTTGTATCATGTCCGTCATTTGCTGAAAGTTTCATTACGAGATGATGAGTTTCTTCGTTTGGGGTGGACGCACTCATATTGGGAGTTATAAAAATCCACTGAGGCAGGGGGCCAGCTGCCAAGTCTTCCTCAAAGACCGTGAAGTTTTTGAGGTTCGCAAGGCGTCTGGAGTTTTTGGTTACAGACTCGTAAATAACCAATGGGCTGTATGTGTAGATATGGTGCAAGTCAACGAGTGAACAAAATCATCCAACGAACGACTTACTTATGTTTGCGGACGTAATCATCGCGATTGTTCACCTGGTTTTTGAAGTCGAATCCCAAGAACCCTGTAGAAGGCATGTGTTCCTGGTATTCTGCCCATGAAATGCCCTTCTCCTCCAGCAGATCGACAATGCTCGATACGTTTGTGGGAAGGTTTAAGAGATCATCATTGTTGATTCCGAAGTACTCCCCACCAACAGCCTGTCGTAACATGCTAAATTATATTCACCTCTATGGTGTCATGGAAAAACGCACTGCGACATAGTTCGGCTCCGATGGATGCGTGAGGGCGAAGTAATTGGTAAGAGACAGCCCTCTTCTTGCCAATGCATGGAGACTTGCTAGTAATAAAATATGATCAAGTTCTGTGCCAAACACATCAAATGAAACCACACACGATCATTGAAGGCCGGGCTGAAGTCTGTGTTCTCCAGCCAGATGTTAATGATACGATTGAATACCTTGCCCTTGACGATCTTCGAGTGATGGCCATGGTCATCATGTTTATCATCATGGGAACCACTGCCGTGATTGTCTGAAGAAGCCTAGGGAAAACATCAATGACAGCTTAATACATAGAAGAAATCGTGACTTGCTAGACTGACCACAAATGTGGCGAAGAGCGAAAGGAGGATCAAAAGATGCATGACTTTGAGACTCGGAAGTGTTCGAACTAGTCAAGGAGTACCTCTTATATAGGAGCATCGGAAGTCCTTCCAGGACTATTTTTGAGGCTGATGGGGCAGCGCAAAGATTGGGGCGAGGGTGTGACTAAAGTCCTAAAGCTAGACCCCCAGCATCGTTCCAGAAGACGCCTATGGGAATGGAGTCATTTATTCCGAGTACCATCTTCGCATGTCAAACTTGAAACCAGTGAAGTACATGCTTTCGCGGTCCATAGCCGATAGTCTGTAATTGCAATACCTCTATGTCGGAGGTTGAAAGATACTCAGTTGCAGGAGCCCGTGGCATATTCCAAAGCCGACATCCTGGCAGATCAAAAAAGAAAACGATACTTCGTTGTGACTAACAGAGCCAACCGGCGATTAGAATAAGTAGTGAACACACGCAAACATTCAATATTCAATGCCAGCCACCATTGAATTGACCGCGCCCTGTCACTTCTGCCGTATCCCGTGGAAGTCGCTTTTGTGAAGGACGGTCCTATTGGTGACAACGTCATGCTCACCACATGAACTTGTGCGAAGTAGGGAACAAGTCGATGCAAAATTGGTCCTGGCACTAGTATTAAACCTATTGATATGCAGCGGGGGTAGAAAACAAAATGAACGTGAACGCACAAGGGGTGAAAATGCCAAATATACTTGGTGGCATCATGCATCATCACCAAATGATAATAGTGTCTTGCTGGCTTTCTTCGGTTTCTTCTTAGACGGTGCGCTGTTTCCTTTCGTTTCTTCACTATCATCGTCACCGATAACTTTCCGTTTAGCAGATGATTTCCCTGTGAATTTGGACGACGAGAATGAAAGACTATTCGTTTGTGTCTGCGGCTTCTTTTCAATTACGGTCATTTGTGTCGACGAAGCCGAGGACGAAGGATCCCCTTTAGAGGCTTTTGGGTCTGGAAGAGGAGGAAGTCCCTTTTCTGATGGGTCGACATTAACCAAATGACAATGATGCTTCCGACATTCACGCCACCCACCCTTGCGCCTAATGTTCTCCGCTTC
>JABAJT010000095.1:0-20540 GCA_018850275.1 Tephrocybe sp. 9174TJB
TTTATCTTTTGTTGCAATCTCTCGAGTCAAAAAACTCAAAGGATTGGCTTTTCGTACATCATTTGGAATGGGCCGGTTACAACGAGGTGAAGAAACAGAGTCAATGAAGATGTTGAGGGAGGATAACGCAAGGCGGGCTGCAGCAGGTTTCAATTTAAATACTTATGGCATGGACTTGGAAGAATATGTTTTTAATGATTGATAACTTATTATATTTGTATTGGGATAAAACATAGAGTCAAGGAGTGGGATTAAGGCAAGCTCCCCATCTCGTAAGTGAGGAACTCACATACAATCATATTACAGACAGAAAATGAACAGCAGAATCCTCCGTCTGCATGGTGACCGCCAAACACCATCATATTCTTCATATCGTGTCCCTGATATATGATCTCGTCTAATGATTCACACGCCACCTCATAATAATCTTCTTCATCTCATTATACGTCGCAGCCAGTCCCATCTTCCCTTGCCTGGCCTTCCTTTCCCCTTACCATGATCTATCACCTGCTCCCCATTACCGCCATTGTCATCTTCGCTCCGTCTGCCAGGAACCAATACCGAGCTGTGCTTCCTAACGTCTCCTTCGCTAACCGTCCTCCGCCGCCGCCGCTCCTCCAATGTCGCATCCACTCCATCTGAAAATCCTCTTCCACTCCCCCTCCCTCTCTCGCGAGGTTGAATCGCAAAGCCTGGACTGACAGGGGATAACCCAATCTGGAATCCCGCCCCTAGCGTATTGATGGGTAATAGTTGTCGAGTGTGGGTGCCCACATCATATGTTGTCCGACGTCGATGGGCCTGCAATGGCAATATTGACGGCGTTCTCTCCGGAGAAAGATGGTGACGCAGTCCACTGGGTCGCAAGGTGCTGCTTCCGATGTCCATAGCAGCGTCAGGAGGCCGGGAAAGGTCGTGAATACAAGACTCTGATCTCGTCCCTCTTTCCATCGCAAATGACCTTTGTGGAGAAGATTCTTCCACATCTGAGAGATGTGATGTTTCGGTATCCAGATCATCTCCTTCACTCCACGTCTCAAGGTCCTCTTCCTTGGGGCCGGATTGTACGCTGACAACCCAGACGCCACTGAGGAGCACCGCCATGCCTAGAACGACCAATCCGAGGTGAAATGAGGGAATAAGCGAAAACTGGTCGAAATAAACCAGGCCATTGACGATTGATGATACGTTGTAAAAGCAAAAGGCAGCTAATAATGGAAATACACTTAATCGGGCATCGAACATAAAGACTTCGCCACTCACACGGACAGACCAAGGTCGGATCAGCCAGGACTAGCGCTTTATGCAGGTACCACAATTGCAATAAAGCGAACCCTATGAGGCCAAGGATAAGCAACCATGCTTGCCATCGCCAAAATTGGTTGTGGCCTTGCAATGTCAGGAGCAGGAGCTCGACGCCGCTCTTGGCGAAGAGGAGGCACATGCCAGATATAATGCCAGAGAATGAAGAATACGATAATGCGAGTAAAAGTTGAGTGCGGTGAATCGTTTGGGCATTGACGTCGTTGTATTTGCCAAACAGCGACGATGCTGGTGATGTCGTAGACCCTTTCAGTAAAGGTGTTCGTTCTGTCGAGATGCCTGCATCTGATATAGGTGTCGAAAACCCGGTTGTTAAAGCTGCTGCGGTAGATTGAGAGGGCCTGGCAGGCTTCTGGGAGAGACTGTTACCATCGGCAAATGACGATACTGGCTGGCAGTCGGTATGAGATAATTTACGGGTGAGAGAAAAGTCCGCTATATGAGTCTGAAAGCCTGTCATTACGGCCACTCAAGAACTGCAGTCAAAGGCACGTACAATGATGAGGCAAATCAATACTACAGTGCCTAATATGGAGAAGTATATCATAAATGCGGGTCTGTTGAACAGAGCGAGAAGGTCTTCCAATGACCGCGTTGGTTCCGGTACAATTCCAAAGACAGCAATTAGGATGGCACCACCAGCTATGAGAACCGTGCCAAGGATCATCCACGGGGAGAAAACGTCACCAAGAATAAGGCGGGCAAAGAAGGCATTCCACAGAAGAGATACGGCACCTAGAGGTGCAAGTATCACGACGGGGAGGGAAGCGATTTGTACAAGGGATCCAATGACGTTAGAGGAGATGAATACAGCGAAACCGAGCAACCAAAGCCTGTGCGGGGTATTAACGCAGTCAATAGTGTGACAATTCAATGAGCTAAGCTGTCTTACGGTCTTCGATGTTCGACACGTTGTTGGTACTCTGGTAGGAGTTGATTAAGAACATGGCTCTTGCGTTGAATGGTGAGGCCGAGAGATTGGACAAAGGAAGCAAAGAGACCGATGATTATACCCAAGGGAATGGAAATGTATGGGTCGTCCATGCCAGACATTGCCTGCGGAAGGATAAGTCGACAGGCGGAGGCCATGATGTAGAGGAGAGAAGGCAAGTCAGGAATGCAGCCAGATATTTGAGCACGTGCCCTGCTTCAACCGTAAACAGTAACTAGTAAAAAGAGAGACTGCATACCAACTCGCCTTTAGTCGAACTTCCCGAATTTATTGCAATATGTAAGAACAAGCGCTATATATGCCTATCAAGTCACCACGACGTCCGATACAAGTCATAAAAGTACACGAGTATCTATGTATTGAACATTCACTAGTCCATTTCCTCAATCTCAATCTCGTCGTCATCGTCGTCATCAACGTCCATGTAGTCTTCAAGTACCTTTCCTTCATGATTTGGAATTATTTCCAGTCGATTGTGTGGCCCATCAAAGCGCACCCGGACGGTTTCGCCATCACGTATTCGATCCGAAAGGAGCATCACCGACAACGGATTGAGAACTTCACTTTGAATGGAACGATTGAGGGGCCGAGCGCCGTAGGTGGTTGAATATCCCACAGACATAAGATAGTTCTTGCTTTCGGGGTCGATGTCAAGCTTGATCTTTCGATCAGCAAGACGGTCCTCAACTTCCTTCAGGCGAATATCAACGATCTTCAGGACGTGTTTACGAGATAAAGCGCGCTAGAAATTGCACCGTGTCATTGTCCGACGAATAATACGCTTTGAAACACTTACGAAGATTATTATCTCGTCAATCCTGTTGACGAACTCAGGAGGGAAATGTGATTGAATAGCGCCCATGACTAATGTCTTAGTTTCAGGGCGAACAGGCCCATCGCCCATATCATTGAGATAAGCAGCGCCAAGGTTGGAGGTCATGATAATGACGGTATTTCGAAAGTCAACGACTCTCCCTTGCCCATCCGTCAAGCGGCCATCATCCAGGACCTGCAGGAACAATGTGACAAACTCGCGGCATGCCTTCTCAATCTCGTCCACCAAGATGATGGTATAAGGCTTGCGCCTTACATATTCAGTGAGTTGCCCACCAGCATCATACCCCACGTAACCAGGAGGGGAGCCAATGAGACGCGCAATTGAATGCTTCTCCGAGTATTCAGAGCCATCAATTCTCATCATGGCGTCAGGTGAATCAAACAAAACTGTGGCCAGCTAAACTGGTAATGAGAGTCTGGTCACTGAATTTGATAAGGAATGACACTTACGGTTTTTGCGAGGAGAGTTTTACCTGTTCCCGAAGGACCAGCCATCAAGAAACTTGCTACTGGCCGATTTGGATTTCCTAACCCGCTTCTCGACAGTCGAATGGCATCCGCAACAGCCTTGACAGCATCGGACTGGCCAACAACACTGTTCGCAAGTACCTTTTCCAACTTGAGAAGCTTGTCGCGTTCCGTAGAGATCAATCGAGTCACAGGAATGGATGTCCATCGTGCAACGATCTCAGCGATCTGTTCTGAGGTGACTGTATCTGCCCCATTGCCTGCCACAGCTTCCTCCGCAGCCTTCTTGGCCTCCAACTTCTCCAGCTGTGTCTGTAAATCGGGGATCGCGTAATACTTTAGGTCAGAGGCAGTTTCAACATCACGTCTAGTTAATCATAGGGAGTTTACTGGTCAGGACCAGACTGTGACAACAGAATATTAAGAAAGCTTACCTGCGCTCAGCGTCCTCGCGCTTGACATTCAAATCATCGATCTTCCGCCGCAGGGTAATGATCTCATCGTCGCGTCTCTTCTCGTTCTGATAAGCCGCTCTCAACGGCTGAAGCTTCTCCTCGACCTCGGAAATGGCCTTTCGTGCATGCTGCAATCGATCTCTACTAGCTGCATCCTTTTCGCGTTCCAAAGCATGAACCTCAACTTCCAACTCCAGTTTACGCCTCTGCAACGTGTCTATCTCCTCTGGCTCGGTCTCTCGCGTTACGCGAACACTGTTGGATGAATCAGTAACGGATCGACTGACTGTTCAGTAGTGAACCAAACCTAGCACAAGCCTCGTCGACGAGATCGATGGCGGAGTCTGGAAGCCGCCTGGACGTCAAGTATCGATGCGCAAGTTGGGCGGCTGATATCAGGGCACCGTCGTGAATCCTGACACCGTGGTGAACCTCGTATTTTTCACGAATGCCTCGAAGTATGTTTATGGTCTCCGGTACAGTGGGCTCATTCACGATAACTTGTGCGAATCGGCGCTCTAAAGCAGCATCGGTTTCGATATACTTCCTGTATTCCGCAAGAGTTGTGGCACCAATACATCGCAGCTTACCACGGGCGAGTAGTGGTTTGAAGAGGTTGGCCGCATCCATTCCGCCACCTTCCCCCCCTCTACCTGCCATGATGAGGTGTAGCTCATCGATGAATAGAATAACGCCGGGGCCCTCTTCAGCTGCCTTTTCAACTTCGTTTAGGACTGATTTGATGCGTTCTTCATATTCTCCTTTGTACTTGGCACCGGCCATGAGAGCGCCCATATCCAAAGAGTAGAGGCGAGCAATTAAACTGGCAGGAACATCCCGCTTGACGATGCGCTGGGCAAGGCCCTCGGCGATTGATGTTTTGCCAACTCCAGGCTCACCGATAAGCACAGGGTTGTTTTTTGTCCTAGCAAGAAAGTTTATCTCAGCGTAAGATTATACGTGGCAGAAAAAACTCGTACCTTCGGCACAAGATACGTATTGCACGTCGAATTTCGTTATCTCTTCCAATAACAGGATCAATTTTACCCTCCTCGGCCAATGCTGTGAGATCAATAGCGTATTTTGAAAGGGCATCAAAGCCTTGTTCTGCAGTCTTGGACTCTACACGACGATTTCCTCGTATCTGATCAATGGCAGTGATGAGGCCTGCTTCAGTGAGGCCGAGCTCTTTTAAGATGGCGGATATCGAAGGATCTTTTACGAGAGCTCTAAGTAGATGGTCCTGGGCGATATACGAGTCGTGCATGGTCTTCTGAAGGTTTTGTGCGTTGCGAAGGACTGATAGGGCGGCAGCGCTGAGGGATGTCTCGTCTGGTGGTGGGCTTTGGGTGGGTATGCGAACGATGGCTTTTTGAAGGCCACGTTTTACGGCTGTCTAAGCTGGGGTTAGTATGCATACGCAAAATATAACGAGAGGGCTAACATACCGGGTCTCCCCCAGCGCGCTGAATAACGGACACAAATAAAGGCGTAGCGGTACCCGGTGCCTGTTGCAGTGTTCCGGGAATGGTTTCGCCAGATCCTTCATTTATGAGAACAAACGATATGTGCGCTGGATAGACTGTGAAGGAGTGAGCTGACTGGCTGACGATCAAGATGTGGGAAGTGCCAATCACCTTGAGCATTTGCATAGTCTTTCGCAAGCTGGAATGCATCGGACAAGGACTGCTGAGTCTTGTCTGTGAAATCAAAGTTAGAGGCCATGGCGGATGGGTCGGATGAACCTGAGACGCTCTTTTGTAGTCCAAGGTCAAGCCGCCAGTTCCGTCCACATCCTCGTCGAAGTTTCTGGATTGACGTCATATAGTCACGTGCCAGCATGACCAAAGCATTGAAGCAAATGCTTCCGTACATTGCAATATCCTACGTACAAATCCAGTCTCACATCATCCCGAGCTCATGCAGGAACCAACGCTAGTATTTGATGAACAAACAGCCATCAGAGCTTGGACTTCAAATGTACTATATCCAAGTTACGCCACTATGCATCATATCAGTATCGCGATTAATATTGTTGCACACACCAGGATGCAGAATTCAACTAACCCAAGGGGGTAACAGCTGCGTCGCCCGGGACAAGGTGTCTGTGAACTTGGGCGATCTCCTTTCCTTGAATGAGTTTACTCCTTCTACAGCATCCTTGCTTCTTCCCAGAACACGTATAGCCATTGAATCCAACAGGTGGTTCTCCTCAATGGAGTCACCAGGATGTTGAATCAGGGCCTTGGTAAAAGCTACTGAGGGCTGCGAGGTATTGGCCACAAGCTCGTCAGCGAAAGCTTTGGCGATCGGGAACACGTCTTGACGTGATGTAACGATCTGTTGGTAGAGACCTTGGAGCATAGGCGAGTCTGGAGTCACAGTAGCGCCACTCAGAAGAAGGGAAGTTGCTCGCGAGTGGCCAAGAAGACGAGGTAGAAGAAATGTCGAAGTCGCTGTAACCAATGTTGAATGGAGTCTGAGTATAGGAGGCCATTACATTTTCCACGATAGGCACAGACCTTCGGCCACAATTCCACGACGGACAAATGGGAAAGTTAACTTGGCGCCTACCCAAACAAAACGGAAATCAAACGGGAGTTGAAGTGCCGTGACTCCAGCGCCAGCCTACACATGAGAATCAAATTGAATTGTGTGGTACGTGCAACATGCAAGCACACTCACAGCATGACCATTCACAGCCGCTATCGTGATTTTACGGCACCTGTAAATCACTACGGAAAGGGTACCGCCAGAGTCGCGATGTGCTAATTTGATCACCGTTGAATATAGATGCCATATTAATTCCAGGAAGCACAAACCGTGATCCCCTTCTTTCTCCGCCTCCTCCTCCCAAAGCAAGTCCCAGCCTCCTGAAATGTCGGCCTGAATAGAAGAGGCGTGTGAGCTGTATGTGTGGACAAGACGACAGCTTCATACGCCTGAACAATAAGCTGGGGCACTTGGATCCGCAGTAAGAATGACGGCTCGGACTCGATCATCTCGGTCGCATATCTTGAACACCTCCTTCAACTCGAGGATGATGTTCTTGTTGATGGCATTCCTCCTATACAAACCCTCTGTGAATTTTACGACAAGGTATATTATAACAGTGAACTCACTGCTTGGAACGGTTCAATACTACGACGACAATGGATCCTTCTAATGAAACAATAATATCTTTGAAGCTAAGGTTGCCATAATCCAGGGAAGCCATGGTATTCAATGCGTATGAGAGGAGTGACTTCGAGGTGGCGATGTCTGAGACACGACTGAGAAAAGGCAATAACAAAGCAATCATGCTTACACAGGTGACAGTATTAACACATGCTGTATATGCGGAGCCAGTTCCCAGAGCATGCAAACTGAGGAGATCGTTCAGGAGTACAATTAGGGATGATGAACACGAAACTGATATGGCAGTGACTGTTCCAAAAGCCAAAGCTGAGCTTGAGCTTGAGCGCTTGCCACTGGCAAACGACGCTTGAGCCCCTCAGGCTCATTCCGAAAAAGGCTGAGTCAGCAATTTATTTCACATTCACCTCATTCAAATCGATCATCCCTTCATCCTTCAAAGCTTCAAGTTCCAGTCCTTACCCTTCATCGGATTTATCCTCCTCCAGCCTTCCTTTTTCTGGCTTTTCCACAAGCACCACACCATTGTTAATATCTAAGCATGCTGAATGGAAGCGGAATCAAGATATTCTCTGGTATGTATGCTGGATGGAAAGCAAACGTCATTGTCTTGGGTCTAACGCCATTTGCCTAGGGACAAGTCATCCTGAACTTGCCGGAATCATAGCTAGGAGGTCAGCATTTTTCCAGATATCCTGTCAAACCAGTCTCTTAGTGACATGCCACACGCAGGATTGGACTACCTCTTTCGAAGGCAGAAATCACCCGCAGTGGGATCGGTGAGACCAATGTCCGTATCGCAGAGTCCGTCCGCGAAGACGATGTGTACATCATCAACACCGGGTGTGGAGCAGTCAATACAGCTCTCATGGAACTATGTATTATGATTCACGCTTGCAAAATCGCAAGTGCCAAAAGAATCACTGCAGTGATTCCACTATTTCCATATTCACGCCAGGACAAGAAGGACAAGAGTCGAGCGCCAATTACAGCGAAACTAGTGGCCAACATGATTCAAAAAGCAGGGTGCGATCATGTCATCGTTAGTCGCTCATCTTCTTCAGGAGTTGAGAGATGCAAACCTTTGGCTTCCTCCCACTTAGACAATGGACTTGCACGCGTCCCAGATTCAAGGTTTCTTCGATGTTCCTGTGGATAAGTAAGTCAAAAAAAGATCATGCTCTTCGTTTCCCCAGGGCTGATGCATTGTTGATTTTTTGTTTCGCAGTGTATGTGATATTAATTGGACTTTACCACATTTGACTTAGCCCTGATATCGGCTATCCTCTGAAGCTTTACGCGGAGCCGTCAGCGATCCTTTACATTCGGACACACTTCAATGTGGACGATGTCGTGATTGTCTCGCCAGATGCTGGAGGAGCCAAAAGGCGCGATGAGCTGGCTCAGATGATATCCATCTTACTGACCTAATATTCACAGAGCGACTTCGATTGCGGATCGTTTAGGCGTGGATTTTGCATTGTTCCACAAAGAACGTAAAAAAGCAAATGAAGTTTCCCGGATGGTCTTGGTAGGCCATGTCCGGGATAAAATTGCAATACTCGTGGATGACATGGCTGACACGTGTGGGACACTCTGCCTTGCCGCACAGCACTTGTCGGAAGCTGGTGTTTCGAAGGTGTACGCTATTGTGACTCACGGAATACTGAGCGGTAACGCACTGAAAGCTGTGGAAGAAAGCGCATTGGAGAAACTGATAGTGACGAACACGCTTCCCCAAGCGGAAAACCAGGCAGCATGCGGCAAAATCGAAGTCATCGACATTGGGGTGGTACTTGGGGAGGTGATTAGGCGGAGTCACTATGGAGAGAGCGTGTCGAAGCTGTTCCACGAGGTTCCATACTAGAATATAATATCTGTCTGTCTAGATCTGTGTCCGTAGCCTAATATGCAATGGTCAAGTCAGGGATGGATATTATTGGCTGATGTGACAGATCCGAGCCAAGTCAGCTGAGTCCATTCTAACTTGGAAGAGCACCGTGCATCAGTCCACCCGCACATCGTCGTCGTCGACACCCACGACGACGTCCTCCTCCTCGCTCTTGTCGCCTCTCTGACGCCGACACTCCCCTCATAACCTCAACGAGGTCGTCCCCCGTTCGGCTCCCTTTTGCCGCTTCCCGAGTCGCCTCTTACTCGGCTTCAATCTTTTTGCTCGCTTGTGTGCTCGCTGCAGCGAATAACAAAAACGAGCTATCATCAACTGCCAGCAGCATTCGCTCATCATATTTACTTACTTCTTACCGCTCTCTTCCATTTCCTTCCTACCTCTCGTCCTGGGCAATGCTAGGCGTATCATGTACGCAACTTCATCTCATGTCCACAATGGCCATAATCTCCCTCCCTATGACAACAACTATCAGCAACCCCATAATCTACAATCGCCCCCTCCACCACCTTCACAGCGCTCCGCATCATCAGTACCAAAAGAGCCAATCGTCGTTGTCGGCATACCAAGTGTTTCCATACAGAACAATCACCTTCTCGTCGGTTCATCTCAAAGCAGTATGTTTCCCGTTCTCTTATCCACAAATTCACCCTAAATCACACTCATCAGGTTCAACGCGCTCCTACACCCCTCTCAAACTTTTGGGTGATGGATCTTTTGGCACAGTATGGTTGTGCGATTGGCATGGGACCCTACCCCCCAATACCCCCTTATCCCCAATGCAATGTGGAGCAGGTGCGAGGCCAGAGTGGACTGGAAAGCGGCTGGTAGCAGTGAAGCGTATGAAGAAACGATGGGAAGGCGGGTGGGATGAATGTCAGAAGCTTAATGAGCTCGAGGCAAGCCCTGTCCCTTCAATCCAGTTCCGTTATCACAAAGCTCATGAAAAGCTCTATAGTCCCTACGAGCGATTCCTTTCCACCCTAACATCATCCCTCTCTATGACTTCTTTCTCCTCCCTGCTTCCAAAGAACTTTACTTCGTCTTCGAATCTATGGAAGGCAACCTTTATCATCTCATCAAGACACGCAAAGGCCGACCACTGGCAGGTGGTCTCGTTGCTTCTATTTTTCTTCAGATTGTATCTGGCCTTCATCACATTCATAATTCGGGGTATTTCCATCGCGACATGAAACCAGAAAACGTCCTTGTGACGACGACTGGCCTTTTTAATTATACACCTGTTTCGCCCATTGCACAACCTGGCACGACGGAAGGCGACGTCGTGGCTATCATCAAACTTGCTGATTTTGGTCTCGCCCGAGAGACCAAAAGCAGCCCGCCGTATACTGAATACGTTTCAACCCGTTGGTATCGTGCTCCCGAGGTACTTCTACTCAGCCGCGACTACTCAAATCCCGTCGATATGTGGGCATTGGGCACCATCATGGCGGAACTTGTGAATCTTCGCCCTTTATTTCCCGGTTCCGACCAAATCGACCAGGTCGCCCGAATATGCGAAATTCTTGGTGACCCAAGCGATGAATATGGGCTGGACTCACACCAGGGTCCATTGGGTGGGGGTGCGTGGCCCAGAGGTATCAAAATGGCCAAGGCAGTTGGATTTCAATTTCCCAAGGTATGCTTTTATTGTTTACACACGTCTACTTCTACTGACTATGGAACAGATGAAACCGAGAGATATCCACACACTTTTCGAGCGAAATGTTCCCCTATCTTTGATCCATTGCATACGCGATTTGTTAAAGTATGATCCAGACAAACGGTTGACCAGCCGGCAATGTCTAGAGCACGCGTATTTGCGCGAAACAATACCCAGGAACAATATACCAATACCCACCGGACTTCGCGTTACTACATCCAGTTCATCTATACCGGCGTCATCGAATAGCAGAACAACACTCACCACAGCATCGACAATTCCGCGCTCCCAGCATCCCCACACCCTCGACATACCACATTCTCATCATTCCTCTTCTCCTACCCGCAATCCTCAACCAGCAAATGGCATGTATCCAACCCACCATAGTTCTGGGATCACCCAGGAACCACGTCGTCAGCCATGGGTGGCGACCTCAAATGGTGTTCATCCGCCTGATTCAAATGGCCCCGACTCCCCTATGGACGTATCTCCTCCAGCAGATCTTGCGGAGCACCATTACCAGCGAATGGACATCCAAGGGTCTCCAATGGTGCCAGAATACCCTGCACGGCCTAACTTGGAGCCCGAACGTTTGACCGACCACTCTGGTATCATCTCCACTCCAGGTAACAAATTGGGGAAGCTCAGCTCATTGTCGTTTGGCAAAAAGAACCACAGGTGGGGCTTGGGCGGCATGTTTGGGAGCGACAAGTCGCATTTGCCGCCATTGGACGAAGTGCCGTTACCATCATCAAGTTCAACGCCATCACTGAAGCGCACGCAATCATCAAGTACAGACAGTAGATCTTTGCGGGAACCTTCTCCAGTACGGGAACGTTCAGACGTTGACCTCAAGAAGATCAAGAAGGAGGCTGAGCGGATGCAGAGGGAGGCGGAAAAACAAAGGCGGAAATTGGCGGAGAAGAACCACCGAGAACAAGCGCGGGCGGTCATGCAGAAGCGTAACCAGGTGATGCAAAAGACGACAAGCAATGAGCTGGAGTGGCTCGGTGGTAATGAGCAGCGCTTGGAATTCTCTGAGAAGAGCAAAATGAGTTCCATGCAAACACGCCAAAACCAGAGCAGCACAGTGAATGCGGCAGGAGCCCGTTTCGTGGCACAAGGGGACAACGGCGAGCGGGATTGGCGGGGGATGAATGAACGAATTCCGAAGGCACGACGGCGAGAATTTGACGACGATCATTCAATGTCCTCATCCGACGTCCACAGTATGGGCCGGATGTCTTCAATATCGTTTGCAACGGTGGATAGTGATCCAGGTCCTTCAAGAATGCGCAATCGGCCTAGTGTGATTGGCATCAATAGGATGACTTCGATGTCGTCTTTGCGCACCTCTTTCGATGACTTTGCGCCGTCGGCGCGCTCTTCTAATTCGTTCTCGCTTGAGGGGCAGTTGGCGCACGATTTTCATGTTCAAGCATCCGTTAACTCCATGTCTCCTCCCCCGATGCAAATGCTATCTCTTTCACCCACAATGTCACCGTCTCCACCCTGGATTCAGGTCCCCGAATCTCAGCCACAATTCACGCAGAGTCCCCCATATCCTGCCTTCGATTACGGCCAGTCGCCTCGTCTCAGTAACACCCCAAAATCCGCTCGGTCGAATATTAATCCAATATTCAAAGTGGTGAGTTACGAATGGGACCGTTTAGATGGTCTCGCACCTAATTCTTTTGGAAAATCTGCTCAGCCACCATTACCCCCACGGACTGCCGACAGCGAATCGTCCAGCGCACTTCCACCATTTTCCCAGCTGGACGCCATTGCAGGACGCGAATATCCTCCGCTCTCCCCGATGTCTTTTGTTACCACCCCTTCAGAAGATGCTTGATCTTCAACTACTAGACCCAATTGACTTCCACATCCACACTCTTTTGTTTCGGGATTCACTTTCCTTTACACACATCCAGTTACTCGTTGTCATTGGACCGAGGAGGTATTGCCTCAGATCCTGCATACTATAATCAACTATTTGTTTCTACCTCCTGCGCTCGTCTCTAATCTGAGGTTTCCTGTCTTCTTACCATACTCACTTTGTTCTTTAGTTACACCATGTCAGCCGGAGCTACGTATATAGTAGTAGAGACCAAATGTATTTTTACGCTCATTGGCTTGTTAACAAGTCCATAATGACAACTCATAATCCGTCAAATGTTCAGGTAGTATAAATTGAAAGTTGGATGTGGATGTGCGTCTGTATTAATGATGATGGGGTGCCTGTTCAAAACGAATTCCACTGATAAAATTTCAGTTAGGGCATTAGAGAAAGGTGGAAGAACATGCGCACCAGTATCTGAGGAAAGTGTATGTACAATGAGCGACACATCAAGGAAGAACACAGTCGGTACGCACCCACAAGAACGAGACCCAGGCGCATCCTACGAATATTAGACATCAGCAAACAATCGCGGCTGGGCTAATGAAGTATCCCACCAAATTAATGAAGATCTTTGGATGTCCCAAAGGACCACCTCCTGTGAAAATATTGGGCAAACACTTCATGGGGGAGCAATGAAAATGCATACCACCGTCACAAACAGCCTTGCGACCGTGCACCAATCTGACTGGCTCATTTGAAATAAGTTCCATCGCACTTAGCGGATTTGGCTGCAACTCGAGTGCGGTCTGTTCGAAGCGAGCACCAGTGGTAGCTGCAGTACGGGGCTGTTGGTTGGTAGACCATGTTGCAGGGTAGTTGGGGGCTTGGGGAGCCGGAGTAAAGGACTGGGGCTTAGCTGGAACGGACGATGAGGCTGCGCGAGCGAGAGACTGGAGAGTCGGGACGAGACGGCGACTGAGCATCGTTGTGGTTGTGAGCAAAGCTGGCGGCAAAGTCCGACACACCCTCATTCATGTCCATTCGCAAACTCCTCGAAAAACCCTTTGGCCCCTATCCAGAGGAGGTCATTCTGTCTCCAACATGCGCATCGCTCACCCTGGAAACACTTAGGATGGAGCGTAACGGTTTGCCCACCGGGTCAGTACATATCACATACTGATATATTTAACCACATAATTAAGCCTCAACAGCCTCGATGAAACAGAATTTGTCACAAGTCCTCCAAAGCCTTATTCCACGAGTTTTTATGGTGTCTTGCAAATCAAAAGTTTGAAGTGGCTGACTCCAGAAGGACTGAAAATACTTCAAAATGCGCTCACCAGGCGCGCAAACAACCACCGCAATGTTGATTTGAAAAAGATATATCCACATTTCATGATGTCGGTGTGGTTGCACTGCGTCAAGAATTTGCCAGCTCGCTTTCTGAGTGAGGATTTCGCCATGACTATCAAATCGTGTTCCGCTGACACTGAGTAAATGAAAGCCTCCAATGGTTACGAGACAGATTTGGTGATCAACTCAAAAAGAACTGGGAGGTGTGCAGCTCCTGCGCGTAGAAAATGCTTGGACTGATGACGTTTATACACTCAGAAAGTACGCTATAGCATCCTTCGACGCTGGAACCTTTCGACAAAGCCGGAGTTTCCTAACTCGCTACCGGCTATGGGTTCTCATCAAGGAGATGATAGAAATGGACCCTACTGATACACCGTTAGAGGAACGAAATGTGGAGTGGCTAGTGGACCAATATTCTCGTCGCCTTCAAAAGAACTCTATTGACCGGTTTGTCCGACATGTTTCTCGAGCCGAGATTAGAGGCATGTTTGCTGCACACGCAGATTGGATTCTCGCACAACACCTTGCATCATCGGCACTTACAGTAAAGAAGCTGAATATCCGAAAGTGGATAGAATTTTGTAAGGATGTACAATTGGCACGGGCTGAGGCTCAGCTTGTGCCTGCCTCAGTAGGCTGGGGCCTACCAGATGGTGTAACTCCGAACGAGAACATCTTGGAACTCTCTCGGTTTGGTGTCATCTCCAGAGGCTGGGATAGACGCATTCAAAATGCTTCCAAGGAAAAAAGGGCCCCAACCGAGGTAAGTGTTCACGTGGCCTGTTACTGTGGTGTTGATTTGTCTACACAGAAATCTCGAGTTTCGTTGCCTCCAAGGATTAATTCACTTTCTCCGGCCACACGTCCAATTGCCGTTGCTGCCGAATTTATCTACGACTCCGACTTTTCTGAGCCTTCGACATCTTCCTGCTCGGATTCCTCTGCTGATGACCTCGTGCTTGATATTCCGGCTACTCTCGCATTCTGGTTGCGTCACCCTGTGATACATGATGGCCAGTTCGAATGGCAGTGCCCCGTATGTGCATACGTCATCGATCTCCTCCATTTGAAAGAGGAGGACCGAAAAGCCCTGTCACATGCAGACGTAAAGATCCTACGTAACCGAAGGTGGGACTCGCTGAAGAATGAGGCTGTACACGCCATGCTTTTGGAAATAGCAAAAGATCACTGTACCACTCTACACGTAGGATGATTGCCAAATCTTTTGGTTCATCCTACTCAACTATTCTCATTGACTGATAGGGCATCTCAGAGATAGAGGTACTGGGATGATTCTCGGGTATTCAGGATCTTGGAGGAGCCGACTCAGATGTTCACCAGGAACAAGTAAATTGGAATTAGGTCTTCTATTGCAAAGCAGGCCTCTAGCAACTTGTTTACCACATCATAGGCCTTTACGATATATATTTGTCTTTGGAAAGTTGACGTGCGCTTGTAGCTATTTCACGAGCTTCTCAATTCCGACTGGCACCTAGAGATTTACCGTGATCAGGCCAAGGAATGGTGACGAAACCTATCGTATACCTGCCAACCGTGTGCAGTTGCGGCCCTCTTATATCCTTCCAACGCCTCATGTGCACCGTATGGTCTGTTACGTTTGAATAAATGGGCTTTGCACAAGGAACAGCGCTCACCGATCGTAGTCTGTTGCGAGCCTTGCCGGCCGCGGGTCAAGGTTGGATATCGCCAGTTTGATTTGAAGGAGGACGGCAGGGATACTTTCTGAACTGTTAACAACACGACAGGATTGAAGGTAGAACAGACCTATAGCTTGGGAGCCACCCTGTTTCGACAACGTCAAAGGAAATTATGGGGACAGAATAGGAGCTGTTAAAGTCAGCTCACCATCGGCGGTCAGCAGATCCATACAGATAGAGCCACCTAGCCCCAAGGTATTAACCAACGTCCCCAGTAATGATCCTAGAACGTACCTCCTGTTACATGCCCTCCACCGCCGTGGAAGAAGGGCAAGAAGCGAGGCTTCAGGATCCTGAAAAACGGCGGGGAATTGGGGTAGGAAGGAGGGAACCTAATTTCAAAAATAACCGAATTCAGGTTTCTCAAAAAAGAGTCAAGTGGCAAGTCAAAAACAGGGTGCAACAAAATTACCTTGCTTTGAGGTCGCGTGCAATAGGAAGGTTTTCGTCGAAAGAATGCATCTCAACAATCCATTGGAATAGATTGTCGCCTATGAGGTCTAGAGGCATATACCAACCAAGTTCCTTCAAACTATTCGCATTAGCCTGCTCCTTCAGTGTTGCCTTTAATTCTCTTTGGACTGCCATTGTGGCCCCTGGACTCGCTTCCGATGGTGCTGACATCATGTGCCCTACGGTTCGTTCGATCCACGCTGGGTCGTGCTTCCAATCGTTGACCTGGACATCTTGGGCGCTAGCCTTGGTTGTATTGCTAGCAGTGACGACCTTCGACCCTGAGCACCCGTGGTCTTCTGGATCATAGTAGTCGATATCGACGTTCATTATATCGTCTCCTTCCTCAACTTCGATGGTATGTAAGGCGTTAGACATGGCTGTAAATACAGCGGCATCCTCCATATCGTTTTCCTCCTCGCGAAACTCTGCTTGACGTGCCTCAAGCAGGGCTGCAATTTGGTAAGTCGGCTCCGGAATTTCGATATGTTTCGAATTCAGTGTGGGGTGATGAGATGGATCAAGTCGGACGAAGGGAAAGGCTTTATTTGGAAGAGACTGTGGAAAAATGGCGCCTTCATAGCTTGATTCATTCGCACATTTCACTAGGAGATATCGGCTGCAATGACCAAGCTGATTAGTAAGCGAAACATAGAAATACATCTGACATCAAGGCTGGAGAACACACCATATGATCCAGTGGGTGTCCTTGATTACAAAAAATGGCTGGTGGCTCACAAATTCGCTGGGAAGGTTGACAACTTCTGCCAAGGCTACACAGTTTGTCGGGAAGATCTTGCTCTTGCGCCACATGGATCGTCCAGGTTGTGCGTAAGTGCTCATGGAAATATTCCCCTCTTTTGCAAGATAGACTCCTTGTAATCAAGATATTCGAGTAATTCTCGGGGGGTAGCAATGCAGCTTACCGTTGCCATAAGCTCGTCCGTTGACTATCTCTTTGAACCAAAGGCCATGCCGTATGATCTGTTGACACTACTTAAGCTGAGGTTGGGTCATGCATGGTCCAGTCTTACCGAATGCCAGTTTCTCAATGCTGAACCGTGAAAAGCCTGTCGAAAAGATCGATGTCTAATACACAAGAGAGAGACACAATCACAAACATAGAGAGAGGGATATACAACAGCGTTTGCATTCCGTTGCTGGGCTGATATGACGGCGCCTTTGAACTTGGCCTCTGCGTCAGGTGAACCGACACTAAACCGAAACTGCCTCCAACCGGGGTCTAAGTTTGACAAGTTAGGCGACAACACAGACGACGGTATATTTTAATCTGACCTAGATTCTGGATAGACTCTTCTCCCGAAGTGATTTCTTCGAGGTGAGCGGTGCATGAAGCGACACACCTTTGTTTTGATGAGGCCAAGAATTCAGGTGTAATGAAGCTGACACACCAGCGAAGAATGGACCACGCGGCCGGAAGGACTCCAGAATCCATATCTTTGAGTCGCGGTTTTGCCTTCCCAGCTTTAACCTTTCGTTCAAGGTATTTTTTCATGTCTTCGATCTGCGAGGGATCAGGTCATGCATGGGAGCCCAGTCAGATTGTCTTACTGGAGGCAAAGTGTCAATCAAAGCCACAATTGCCACTCTCATCTGAAATGCAATCAATGTCGGTCGCTTGCAGAATTGTTCAAAGTCCACACCATGGGCAAAGTCAGGTCGTCAAAATCACACATTCCATCTCGCCCTGTAGCTGGGGGGGAATTGTTCGATGAGAGTGATGGAGGGGGTCCCGTCATCGAATGCATATTTCTTGGTAGTTCTGAGGATATCTTGCTGGAATCGGGTACTGGAACTCGAAGGCCTAATCCAATAGGAAGGGGTTCATCAAGCACTTGCTCAGAAGCAGCTGAGTAAGCTATCGACACAAGAAGATCCACAGTTTTTGGATTATGTATGATTTCGTACTGAAAAGTCATACACAGAGTTAGAATTGTTCCCTTGCACACAGACATGGTGGGCCGTACTTCAAGGGATGGCCCACGATCCAAGGAATAGTATTGATAGGTGCAGAGTTTGCTATCACAGACGTAGGGCTTGAGAGCTTCAAACTGATTATTCAGCTTGTTATGGCATACGATACAATAGCGAGGGCAAAGCTGAAGATCATGTCAAAACATATAGACGTTTATAAAACATGAACACAAACGGAAAGACGCCGGATGAGATAGCAAAATGCTGTTAGTATGATATTGACCTGACTCTCCCTCTGAAGCCAACGTAAAGGATCATGAGGCAATTCCTTTGTGCGAGCAAATTCATCTTCTTCCGTATCGGCTGCTAGGAGTTCCTGGAGGGAGAACAAGTTCCAGTATGCCCAGTTAACATAAGTAACTCTCACCTCTCGTTTTTGACCATGAACAATATTCTCCATCACCTGTGTCCTTTCTGCTATGGAAAACAACAACTCAGCTCCAGCCCAACCCAGTCCGTATTTCCTTCTCAGCTGAATGAGTTTCAGCAAAGACTGATTGAGGAGTGATTCTAGAGCGCTGCTCAAACTGAAACGTTCAAAGCTCCCTTCCTCAGGTTCATCCACCGGGGCTGGTATTTGAGGCGGCTCTGCAGTATATCCGTCGTAGTCGAATCCAAAGTCGTCGAGTGCAGCTGCTTTCTCTGCTAGATCTCTAAGATGGTCGTCTGCATCGGCCAGTATCAACCCAAACGTGCGTCCGGCATCCTTAGCATATTTTTTCCCTGGTTTATAACCCGTTGTGAGACCAACTTGAAAGGTCAGGGCACCACCAGATGCTTGAGCCTGGGTATTGTATGCCCCCTCATGATCAAGCGGAGGGTATGTGCCACGGAACCCTGATATTAGGAGGGTTAGATGTTGGGAGCGCGTGAGAAGGCGGCGATCCCAGGCCATCAAAGCACGAGGAGGGATTAACTGGGCAAGTTTGACGACGGGCAAGGATACTGATATAGCAAAATCGTCATCGGCAAAGTGTAAGAGCCCAGGCCGGTAGCCCATCGCCACTGTCTCAACAAAGTCACTTAAATAGATTAGCAAGCATTTCGATGGAAGTGGACCGTATGCTCACTTTCCGAAGCTCTGAATATTTGGTTTTTTCGCATCAGCGGTGCTTCCGCTCAAAAATTCTTCGAATTCGTCCAGAGCATCATAGTCGTCGCAGTTATCGTCATCATCCATATCGGCCTCTTGGGAATCAGGGCCATGAAGTGCTCCGAAACGGCCTTGACTCTTAGCTAAGGATCTCAGGATGTTCTGGACAGTCTCTCGAATGGTTCGCGAGGAATATGACGCCACACTTTCTACAATATCGGATGGAATATTTAGGTCAGATGAGCAGAAAAACACGTGGTTCTTGGGATAATCAGATGTGTCTAGGTAAAAGAAGTTGACAAAACAGCAAATATCGTTCCAGTGGAACACGTACCAGATATCAAGAGGTCGAAGTCAAATGTACGTTGTTGATCCAAGCTGCATAATGCCACCTTGATTGTTCCTTCGTCCTCCCCTGCCTGTAATTCTGATCCACAAGTCCAGAAAGCGTCAGCACTGCCAAACTGGTAGTGATGATACAAGCCGATACGTACTTTCAATCCTGAATCCATGCTCAACAACAACTCTAGAGGAGCATTCTTGTTCGATGTCGGTTAAATCTGCCTTGAATCTACGACGGCCTTTGAGATGGGCATTCTTGTTCCCCGTCTGAGGCTCTAAGCCATGTGTGGCGTTGAGATTAACATTCATCTCTGCCTGGGGCGTTCCAGAATCCAGTTGGGTAACTAGAACAAGGTGAGTCATTATAAATATGGGAAAAACAACAGTCTGTCAATCAAAGTAGAGTGAAGTCTCTTGTAGGCGCCATTCTGTCACGAATTACAAGGATTGCCTACCTGCAGTTTGAGTCCCTTGTGATTTCTGACGCTTAGTACTATGCCGAGCAGGTATGCTTGCGTTAGATTCGGAATCGGAATCGTGGATGACTATATATTCTTGGACAGGTTTTCTCGACTGTGATGAGTCTGACATGATGGGTTGAAAGCGCGCGTGAGTTCAACTTCAAGTTCAGCTTCAATCACGTCACGCCCACGTGCTACAGTGTCACAGTCTGCTAACTTTAACTCTCAAGAGATCATATATATATATATATATATATACTTCAGGACTAGGGAAGTGTCGATTCCATCTACAGATCCCTTGCTTCAAAATCTAAATAGAAATTGCCCAACAAGGTCCTTTCTGTGCCGCTCTATGTAGCCTCTTCATCAAGTCAAACTTGTAGGGATGACTAATATTTCGGCTATCAGCGGATGTTGATGAAGAGGCTATACAAGGCTATACATTGTCACCCAGGGGAGCATTTAGGCTCACATAAGCACCTCCCAAATTCGTACCTCATTCGTGGGAGGGGCTTATATCAATGTAAGGGTTTCAACAGG
>JABAJT010000096.1:0-13415 GCA_018850275.1 Tephrocybe sp. 9174TJB
GGGGGGGGTCTACCCTGCTTCCAGAAATCTGTCTGAAAGAGGGCTTGGTTTGTAGAAAATTGACAGCTGGACATCAAAAATGTCGCGTATCACCGTTCCTGGTCTCCGGCATTTCGGCTTAATCATCTGAAAGCTGGATCTGAATTTTCAAACGTTGTGGAAAGGCATCCATTAACAAAGTTAACGAGACCTAACGAGTCCCGCATTCCGACATGCAGTCTGATCTCAATCACAACAACCTTTCTGAGTCTGGTTTATCTGGCTCAGAGGACGACGAGTTCATTGCATCAGAGGATGGCGGGTTTGAGGAGTTCCCTGGATGGGTGGACGGCGAGTTCACTGGATGGGTGGACGACGAGTTCACTGGATGGGTGGACGACGAGTTCACTGGATCAGAGGACGATGTTGAACAGCTACTAGGCAGTCCACGGACATATCCAGCACCTGAGGACGCCTTCGCAGCACGCGCTCTTTTGCGATGCTTTATGCCTCTGGAAATTGTAGATGTCATACTTGACTTTGCTCAATACTGGCCTTGTGTATCCGCCACAAAGAACCAATTCCTTCCAGTGCTTGCGGATCACAGGACGGGGAACAATGCTGCTGCATATTACCTTGTGACGCCACCCATTCCAACGACACATAGACGTATGGACATCAAGATGGTGACGTTCACCCTTGTGAGCTGCGATCAAGGCTGGGGTGGAGACCCAAATAATCTAGGTGCATAGCAGTGCATCATTCTTGTTTTCAGGACTCGAGCCTCATAATGTAATCTTCAGAGACGTATCAAGGCTCCTTCACTTGGTTTGAGGCCGGCATCGTACGATGCGCCTCATCATCACCAGCATTCTACGTAGAAGATTACTTTGAACAACTCGGAGTACAGAATACGGATGTTTTTGACGCGGATGCTTTCAGCCGTGGAGAAGAACGTGCACAGGAATTAGAGAATTCTTTGAATGATGATAACAGCCGACGATGGTATCTTCAATGCAATGTGCAAGTCTCTTCAACTTTCAGAAAACACGAAATAACCTGGAGAAAGCACCCAATCATTGATGATGAAGCACGAGCTGCAGCCAAGGCTCAGGGAACAAGGACGGGGGCTGGGTTCGTAAAATCATTAATGCCAGGCGATCAAGTAGCACTGGTAGCAAGAGCTCAAGTAAGCTTTGCAATTTAAAACATTCTTTGCTGTATATCTGACTATTCGACCCCACTAGTACCCCATGATACCCACGTAATCTCGGACTGGACACGAAGTGCAAATATGAGTCAAATTTACATTAATCTGATGGGGTTAAGGCTTTCTGACGGTGACGATCTCATTCCTGCCACATCCTTGGAAAACTTACACACGCAAGCACAAGCTATTGGTGGCCAAAAATAGAGCGCGACGCGTCAATTTCAAGTCACGGCTACGCGTCACCGCCGACCATGTGACGCCCATTGATCAGCGCCCCCTTGCCTGGGCAAACTTTCACAAGTATCTTGACTCAATATGAGTGATTTTCCAATGAACCACACGCGGTTTTCGTCGCGGCCTTTCATGACTAGCATGGACTACCTCGGTTAATCTTGCCCAACGTAACACCGTCACGCGCCTCGCCTCAGCGTGTAACTCATACGCTTTGGCCATGTGTTTTTTCTCCAGTACTCGGGTCATAAACTATACGCCTTACATTGTCTAAGCACTACGTATACCCGATATCCTACAATGTAGCTGAGACAAACAAAAACAAGATGGCAAACATCGCTATATACAGTTCTGAAAGTTCAGCAGCCTCAAGAATGGATAGGATATACAATCGCTTGTAGAGGGTAATAACAGAAGAGGGATGAGTCAAGCGAAAGAATGATATGAATCCATTTTCGAGAGATTTATTACCGCCGCGGAAGGTCTTAGAGGAATGTGAATCCTTTCGACCTTGAGAAGTCTACGGCGTTCTTGAGTTGCTCAAGTGTCAAGAAGATTAGAATAGTCGTGGGTTGCAACCGTGTCCAAGCAGGAAGCCAGCCTTTGAACATGAACATCGCGCCCTCATTTCTGAGCGAGGATCTAATAACGGCAAGCGTCGACTATGTAACCGGAGTCTCTAGTTAGTTTTTTCGATCGAGAAATGAACAAGGGAGATATAACGCACATTTGACCCGGGGCCAGATGCGTTCATAATGCGGCTCTGTGAATGGAGTCAGTCAGGCTCGTCGATCGATGTGTATAACGAGATGGCGAACCTTGAGAACATCAGCAGGAGAGCAAACGGTCGTAGCTACAGTCCCCTATCACATACGCTCATCAGCATGCTTACTCTCGGCATCGTAATCCTACTAAAGCACATACAGCGGCAAAGCTTGCAGTAAAGTGACAGAAGATATTGTCATGGAAGTGATTTGATTTGAGAAGTTCTGCCTTGAAAAAGTCATAACTAAGGAAACATGAGGATCAAATCCCAAGTTGTGATTTGAAAGAAAGAAGGCACGCACGATGCCAGCTGACTTGCATTCATCAGAATGGCACGGAACACGTTAGGGCCAACGCCGCGACCTAGTGAAGAGGCGCCTTCTTCCCGGACCATCTATTCATAAATATCAGTTATGAAAGAATTCGAGATATGGCAAAAAGGTGCAAGAAATTTAGAGTCTGCACATTGGGTACAATAAGAAGACTACCAAGTGCAAAACATGATATCAATGCGTCATGGGCACACGACCAGGAAAGAAGGCACTCAGAGGGGCACATGCTCTATGACGCAACTCCTTTAGGCAAAGTGTGGGGAATGCGGACACTCACTCTAAACAGTGCATCAAAGCAATGCTTGTAATTGAAGCGTTTTTCGGGGGCTTTGGCAAAGTCTCCTTGCAGTCGGACCATGACGATCTCTGGAGCCAAGTTCAACAGTCAGGTTCAAGGATGGAATGTAACGATCAAACCTCCAGGATTGCCCACAAATCCAGCAATACCTCCGGCTAATCGCGACATTAAGAGCGGTCCTAGAATGGGGAAGAGAGGACCACACACCCATGCTACCAGCCATTGCGAGCTTCCACGCAGGTGCATCCTTCCCAGCCCCCAAGATCTTCTTGCTCTCATCGTACGCCCAGAAGCGACACATTGAATATGACATTTGTCGTAGCCATGTGCCAGAAATACCATCGAAAAGTCCTCGAATGCCTATACCAGTTAGTGCAGTTAGACGTGATCTAAGCTATGGCTGACACCGATCAGAACGTACCCGCAGTTCTATATGTCTTCTTTATACTCTCTATCATTCGTTTATCTCCAGAAGCTTGTAGTCGAACTTTCGTAAGATCTAGAGGACTGGAGAGTCGTGATCAACCTTGTAGGCCTTGACAAGGACAAGGGAAACGTACTGTGTGATAGATGCAGCGATGGTGGCTGCAACGCCTGTTGGTGATTGGATGTTGTTCAGACTAGAAGACTGCGTTCAACCGAATGATACTGACCTCCTAGCCAGAATGGATAAGGCTGCTTCTTCGAGGCTGCTGTAGGGGACGACATGGAGGCAATGCTCTAAGAGGGGTCGAGATTGAGCGTCGAAAGGACAAATGTGGGAGTGGTATATGGATCAAAGAAGAGAAGCAGTCGGTAGGATGAGGATGATGGATGGCACTTCCTGTGAAATCAGTTCCGAAGAAGAGTCTCGTGCAAGGCTATTTGGGGTGAATGAACAAGAACATATATCGCGTGAAAACCCCGAAGGAATGCACAGATTTAGATTAGGGGAGACGATGTCAATCAAGACATTTGCATTGGAGAATGCACGGCCCTGTGACCGGCCTAACTCACTACATTGAACGGCACAACATGTGGAGTATATCCATACAAGGGTCCCCGGTAGCTCAAGGATCACCGCGGTACGCTTCCTACGCACCTCCTCTTCACATACTCCTCCCGTTTTGTCCCGTTCGACGGCCTGAATAGGGTGCTCCCATGACTGATGGAGGCGCACCCGTCGGGACAGCATAGGTCAGATATTCTTCAAGACAATTTCGAGGGCGCGTTAAAGCCCCAGCCAACGGAATCAAGAGAATGGACACTGCCAGGTCGGCCGATGCAAACGCTTTGTCGAAGGTCAACCCTGGGCCTCGTCTATCGTTTGGGGCAAAAAGGAGCACCATAAAGGCGCCCCGCGGTACCCATCGCAATTGCGTGCCATATCTTGATAGTGATAGAGACCCGTGTAAAACCAGACGGCTATTTTGGAAAGATAATAAATTTACGACGCTATCGTAAACCGGGTCGTCGATAGATGCATAACAAGGCGATGAACGTGGGTTAGAGTTTCGAGGACAGCAAGGACTTCGATGAATTTTACAAGATGGTTGAGAAGAAAAGACGTCTGTCGTAGAGGCCCAGAGAGGCCCACGTCCTTTCCCGCTTGCCGACATCACCCATCAAAACGATCAGACCCATCAACAATGGTCCGTGCACATTGCAGGCAAGTATAAAAACAGGAGACCACCCATCTTGATTCCTTACCACTCTGGCCTTTTGGCTTAGATCAAGTGTAGTATCTGTTCTTAATAGTTTAACCACTATTATGGAGGCACCGCCTCCATTCTTGGTTATCTAATTTTTGCCGCCCTTGTCCCCTGCGCTCTGCTTGCAACGCGGGGGCGCGATGACCTTGCTACTGCACTTCTGGCTTGTGTCGTCGGGGGATCCCCAATTCTTTCTCTTTCTACTGGTCTTTTGGATGTGTGTCCTTGACGCTGCGTCTAATTCCAGGAGATGGATTTTGCTTTCCGTTTATTGCTGTTTTCATAACTTGCGTGCACTGAGGGAATAATTGGTGGAAGTGCAATTTTGCAGACCGTGCCGCTGACGTCAATTTTCCTTGTAAGTATTGTTGCACTTTTCACTTGCGATCTTGTTACTTGTTATATAGGCTTGAGTCTCGGGGAGACCACACGGCAAGTTCTTGTAAATTTCCTTCTCAATTGTGGCTCAATGGGGACATCAAAGGTGCAATTGGCTGCCAAACAACTATTCCGAGTAGTTCAAAAGTTCTTGGGTTTTCGTGCCTGCATCATCGTTGACTTGAAGTTGTTGGCAGCGTCCAAAAACAGAACCACCGGACCTTGCCAGACGTCGATCTTGTACCTATTGTCCGATTCTCATAATTTTTCAACTCAGGTCCAGCAGCGAGGTATGACCAAGGCCATTCGGGCCTTATGCACGTTCATGATTCAGCAGTTGTGGAATATGGACAATTGTACATCGAGGGCTACATCACATCCTTTTTAGACGAAATTGTTGTGGCGTTTCTCAGCCTCCTTGACGGGCACCTCAAAGTTATGTCAATTCACATAACTGGAATGGCAACTTCGGCGCCACGTCCTATATCTAGTCGACCCAGAGTACCTACACGAGCCATCTAAAGGCAGGTTTCATGTCCCGGAGGGCATTTATATGCAACCTCGACCGCGACGCTATTCTCGGTAGACTTTAGAGGATCATATCTCATGCTACGATGGCTCTGCTTCCTAGCGGTTTAGCTTTGGACAAACAATCTTGTCATAGCGTTGTACATCCGGCACGAGGCACCAGCGCACACCCAAAGAGCCTACTTTCTACCTTACTATGGAAGACGTTCTTTTTTCTTGGTGCCGTCGTCGTCGCCTACGGCGCGTTCATACTATTTCTCATGAACCCCTGGACGCAGACAGAGTATGTATCAGTATCCGAGAGTATTCCCTATCTACCATTGAAACTTATGGCGTCAGATTGGTCTATGCCTACAGAATCGAGCCTCTCCATCAAGGGTTTATACATCCGGAAGATTATGGCCTTGCACGTAAGCAAAGATAGATTTTGCGTTTTTCTGGAATACGTTTACGAGCCAGGGATGATTCCGTGTAGCTGGAAAGGGAATCAATCTTCGTATACGTGAAACCGGCATTGACGCTACGACTCTCGGCGCTTGGTTCATGATGTCAACACCCTTCTATCGCACACTTACTTTCCCTCCAAATCACACCGAATCGGAGGAAATCGACGTAATCAAGCGTGCCATATCAATGTCACCTACCCTTCTCCTCTTCCATGGCAGCACTGGTACTCGTGCAGCACATGTCCGTACATCCGTCTATTCTTCTCTTACCTCCCGTCTCTCGGTCAATGTTCTGACTCTTGATTATCGTGGATTCGGAGATTCTGAAGGGATCCCGAGTGTTCCTGGTGTCACGAAGGATGCTCGCGCAGCTTGGGATTGGTTGACAATTGAGATGGGTGCTAAACCTGAGAATGTTGTGATAGTTGGCCACAGTCTTGGAACAGCTATCGCATCTATTCTTGCCGCTCAGCTAGGAAGAGAGGGTGTGAACGTGAAGGGTCTTGCACTACTCGCAGTACGCCGCCTTTCTCACAAACACATACACTACTCATATCGGTTTTTAACTAGCCGTTCACGTCAATCCGCCATCTCATGGACCACTTGACGTTCTTCCACATTCCTACCCCTTTGAAACCTCTATCATATTTTCCTGTCCTCTCTCGTAAGTTGCAATCCACCCTTAACTAGTATCCGTGCATCTCAATATCAGGAAAACAGGTTGGATCACCGAGATGGTGGCACATTCGTTTGATACCCTTTGCGAAATCCCTTATATTACAGCTCCGTTGCTTATCGCACATGCAAGAGACGATTTCCTGATATCAAGCAAGCATGCGGAAGTCCTCTTCCATACCATCCTCGATCCGTACCTCTATTCCAGTAGGAACACCGTGACGCGTACCTCTTCACCTCCCGAGGCTGTAGTCCTTTCCAATGTCACCGATTTGACGACATTGCATTCCCCTCACGAGGACTGGGAAGTGATCACGGCTGCACAAGCTGCAAGGGCCATACGCCGCGAGAAAGTCATTAAGCGTACGCAGGTGCCATATTTCGGTGTGATGCAAGAATTTGAAGCACCGAGTGGTCGGAGAATAACGTTTCTCGAGACAGAACATGGAGGACATGGAATCATGCACGTAGAAGGCGTACAAGACGTGCTTGGAAGAATGTTTGGGCTCATACATTAAATTGATACTAGCTAATTTTGTTTTGGAACGTTTTGCGCTAAGTACTATCTTTTGAGCAGCAACAATAGAAGTTGATGGAGGCGATTTCAACTTTCACAGCACAGCACCGAACGGAACTAGAGGGGTTTGTGGCAGATAACCCCGGGACACAGACATAGAGGTTTCCAAGAGCTGAGCGGACCAGCAGAATGGTTACGACCTATGCGAGGAGTTTCTGATTGCAGGGAGTTCTGTTACTGAGCAGTTGCATATCCTGAAAGTAAATTAACGGTCAGCAAAAATGGCATAGATACGAACCTCTGGAAAAGTCGGTTGATAGTATGCAACTGAGAGATGAAAAGGACAACCCGTAATGTAGAATTTCGAAACACCCAAGCCTCTGGAGGGCCAGAGTTGAGAAGCAACTCAAGAGATGAAAATACAACTCACGATGTGTAGATTTCCGACAAGTTGTTAGGCAACTGTGAGATGAATGACAACTTACGGTATGTGGAATTTCCAGTCACTCCTTGTAGCCAGGCCCCATGAATTAGCATGGATGAGTAATTCCTCGGGACTCGACCAAGCTGAGGAGTCCCGAGCCCCATTTGTTCCATGTACACCTCTGATGCGCGGTCTAATATGACAGGTGTTATGTAGAGTCGATCGGCGCAGATAACGTGGCTCGATAATTGCTGTCTGGCAGTAGGAAGCCCAGATAACGTTGTTTTGTGAAGGAAGTGTCCTTTGCAGCTCCTTTGTCTTCAGCTGCTTTCCTGTGTACTTAAACAAGTTTGAGATCGTGTTGGAAGCTAATGGGATGTTACATTCTTGTCCCTAGGCGAGAACTTCAAAGCAACTTCAAAGTCGAAAACAATTGGGAAATTGATCGCGTGATGGCGGAGAGCGTGGATTTTCATTATTGTCTCTTCCCATCCCATCCATCACAATAAGAAATGCAACTGGCTCCGCTCTCCGATGGATGACGAGAACAATAGCCTCGTGTCAGACAGGCAATGCAAGAACCGGCCAGCTGATCGAACCCAGGGGTCCTGTTCTTTTTGTTCCAGTATATATGTAAACGGGATTCGCTCCGAAATGGTGCTCTGCGCTGCTCCCAATTCTTCAGTTTGGACCCACTGGTAGGACTTCCAGACTGCCTTGCCTCGTTAATTGTTGTTCTTCTCTCTATTCTTCTCGATTGTCAACACAATGGAAACTCCGTACGACTACAATTATACTCGCCCAAAGGCTGTTGTTTTCCCAGCTCCACCACCGACAACTAATGCATTGAGCCCTGACCAGCGTGCTCGTCTCGTGCGCTCCTCGAAAAAGATTGCCCGTGTTCTGGGCGCTACGCCTCGATTTGTTGACTCGGAAGGTCCTGCGAGAGGTGAATAAGATATCATTCGAGCTGCGATAACTGATACCAACTTCACCACAGGAAATGATAATGTCTATCTCACTCATCCACGATCCATCTCTCGAGCTTCGATAGACTCGTCAGATTCTATTTCTTCCTGCTCTACGACATTTACATCTACTTCCCACAACTCTTCGTCGACCTCCGCGACCTCGATCTCGAGTTCAGGCTCGCTCAGTCGTAGCCGTAAGCCTTTGACTTTGACGCCATTGCAGGACACATGGCCAGCACGAAAGCCTCCCACCTTACGACTTGATCTCGCAACGTCTCTTGAAAGTATCCCCGCATCGCCTCGAACACCCACTGCACCGGCACCTCCAACTAAGAACAGGAGCATGACCACTCGTCATCGACGATTGCCCCCGCTCGATGGTTCTGCTTCCAGCAGCCTATCTGAAGCCAAAATGATAGAGTACGACTCTCCACAGAGTTCCCCCACTACACCGTCGTTTGTGATACCAAGTATCACTTCGACACGTCGTCGGAAGATGGACAGGCTTCGACGAATGTTAGGTGACGGTGTCCCCATTCACCTCGTCTTCCCCGACTCGGAGGAGAGCGACGCGGAGTCCGACTCTGAGCCATCCCTGACTTCTGGCAGCAGGACAGGCAGCGAAGACGACCTCACCAACACCTCCCCTCTCTCACCCACGAACCAGCTCTTTGACGTTGACATCTCAAACACAAACAAAGAAGCGAAGTCCATTCCCCGAGTTCCTCGTACACCTCCACGTAAAAAGAAGATTTCCAACACGCGTGATTCTCTAGCGCTCGCTTCTCCAGATTCGAGGTCTCCTCACGTCTCTTCTATTGAGAACTTTGCCATGCCTCGAGCAAACCGACCTGCTCCTCCTCCTCCGGCGCCTTCTCCCCCTATTTCACCTAAGAAAAAGTTGAATGGCGTGCAGCGTAAACCCATCCCATCTGGACTCAAGGCCAAGCCGTCGCAGATATATGAGCACCCGCCCATTGTACATCATCGTTCACACTCCGATAGCAGCTCGCGTAGCAGTTGCGGGCTCGGTGTTATACTTGAGGAGAAGGGGGAGAGCGGATGGTATGGAAGCGACTATGAGGACGAGGAGGAGTATGAGTTCGTCAGGGAGGATGAAGTCCTTGGCGCTGTATCTGGTTGGGGCAGTGGGAGCACCTTCCTATATCGCGGCCCTGTGGGCAAAGGTATGGGTAGAGGCCTAGCCAGGAGCTATGGAAATGTCTACTCGAGGGCTTAGTTCCCTCAGTTCGTTTTTCTTCTCCTCTTGGGTTTCTTTTTTGCATATTCTGTCGCATCCTGCATTCTCCCCTTCTTGCATATTCTGTCGCATCCTGCATTCTCCCCTTCTTGCATATGTTCTTTTCTTCTTGCATAGTACCACTCATCCGTTCATGCTCCGTTCACGTTCCGTATCATGCTCCCACTGTCCATGTGATGATTCCCAATGCATTTAATCATAATCAATACCCTTCCTCCATTCAAGTCTATACATCATTGGACAAACCGCCCAGTGGGCATTTAATTACATACTTCCTTGCCTCATATCTCTTCGCTACTGCTCTTTGCACCATAGGTTTTGATCAACCCCCTTCTCCGTACGTTTTATTATACCAGTGCATGCGTCTGAATTCCAGAGTTTTTAGGCTCTGAAAGCTGTCCGAAAGTTACTTCTATGTGATACATAAGATACGCGTTTGTCAGAGAGTAACAGTGATCATACCGGAATGATGATATGATGGGTGATACACTACTACGCGCACGCGTAACTTTAGCTCAAGCCTTGAACGTTGAACGTTGGAAAATTCTCCCCTTCCCCCCCCGTCCCTCCAGACCACCAGTCAACCCAGGCCTAGGGTCAATTGTGACTCGCTTTGTGATTTTTTCCACAACTAGGACCTCTTCAGCTTTACTTCAACACCAACTGTACAATACACAACCGTTCTAAGGGTACCGCCATTGGCCAACAACTTGAAGGGCGACATTCTTTAGTCAGCACATGCCTTCCTTGCCGGAATTTTTCTTCCGATGTCCACGGTCCACGGGACAGGCCAGCTTCGATCTTTCAATCTTTTTGGGGCGCGTTGTCGTCACTGCAACGTCACTGTGAGAGTTCTGAATACGTCAAACACTGGTGCCAGCGCTGAGCGCTGCCATAGGCGCCTATCGTAGAAACCACGTGATCATGATATTGTAAGCTCCGAGTCCATCATCCTTTCATCCTTCAATCCCACTCGTTGGGTGCTTCTAAGGTGCTTTTCCCGACGACTCCGAGTCTAGGCATCTGAAGTCTATCAAAATACCTGAACCCAAAACTTGGCATTTCACCACTGGACTCATGACATGATATCCCAGCGCCAATCAACATCATCTCAAGTTGAAGTATGTCAATGCCATGGGAATCATCAGAAAAGAACACCCCAAACGCGTGCTAACCCAATTCACAGAGTTTGATAACTGGGGGAGCGTCTACTACTACTTATGTGATTGTGTCTTTCTGGGCTCGTTTGACTTTGTTTCATCAAAGCCCTCCCGTCTCTACCATTGACTTCATTAGCCTTTGACCCTCAAGTTTCCACCGTTTTACGAAGTTGAAACGTTTTGGTGCTATGATATCCTGGGAGTCAGGGTCTATGGGGAGGAAACGCCCTAATTATTCAAAACCAAGGTTGGACGAAGGAAGGAAACCTCTACCAACACCTTCACACCGTCATGCTGCGCCTTCTGCTCCATGGCCCTGGATAGACATACATGATAGTGCGTTTGTTATGAAACTTTTCATTTTTCATTGTAGTTTTTATCGTGTTTTTCAGGAATTGACGCTGACCAATTGGAGTCCGAACTACCCCCGGTCCCAGAGCTCTGTGATCATATGACGTGTAGTACTACGGGAGGCTGTTGGAAGGTCTACCCTCAGTCTCGCTTTCCGAATTGGACACCTTCACAGATAGAAAGGAGCAAAATTGCCGAGGCGATATCGAATTACAACAAACAAGCGCTATGCAGAATCTACCACGTAGACGTCAATGACCGTGGATTATTTACTAGTGCAAACATGATTGACGCATACGAGAATAAAGAGAGCGAAATATGGGACACCATGATTCATGAAAAGGTGCGGTTCCGACAGTATGACCGCAGTTACCAATTTTCTGATTTTGAGCAGCGACCAGAGAACATCAGAGTACGGTCACTTTTTGTTGAAAACATGTCTGGTCCTGTGTTACAAATGCTTGGGGCAAAGTTAAACTTTTATGTGTGTATTCTTTATTCCTAGGACTTATTCTTTTCAGGTACAACATAGAACCGTTCTTCTTTTCATCATCTCTGAACTGGATTCCTTCTCGGTATCAAGAGAATCCTCAGCCTGGCCAGGGAGATCGTAGGTCTCATTGCAAGCTTTGTCGTTGACCTAATCTCAGTACTATTTTTGAACTTCAGATATCACGATCACGCTCACATTCCTCAAGTCAATGGACGCGGGCCTGTATCACGGTAGATTGTTGCAATCATCAACATCCATCGAAGCAACTGCATCGACTAAGCGTCTTCAAAAACCAAGTCAGCACTTTAATTTAACTAACAATAGCGAATAGTCACTGACATTCAAATAGCCGAACAGATAATTGACACACAATCACCTCTACAACTGGGATCTAGTGAGTAAACTCTGCATTAGGTTTAGCATGGAGCTTACTATGTATCTTGCTATAGAGCATCTAATTTTAGTCCTCGACTTGCTTTCAGTTCATCTCATTCGCGATGTCGAAGGCAGCACGATCATTTCCTATCATCCAACTTTAGAGCACCCGACCACGTCTGCCAAATGGCTCCGTGATCGTATTCGCTACGCTGGTCAGAGCGTGTACTGGCAGAGTATCTTCCAGAATTCCCTAGATCCAACATTTGTTTTACTCACTTTTGTTTGGCATGCGCTGTATGCTTGGGACGAGGCTCTTGAACACCTATATAATCACATCTGCTGGCTAGTTTGTATTTGAGGATTTTTGAAATACTGTTGATCTAGCTGACCATCGATCAGGAAACTCAAGTTATCGAAACTTCAGACATAAACTTCACCCGAGAACTTCATGTCATCCGCGCACATCACCTTCACTATTCGTCTCTCCTTGATGATTTCCAGAAGACAGTCACTTTTATCAAAAATTGCCATTACCCTGGCATGGGCTCGCGTCCCAAAGGCGAACGGGAAGCAAGCGCAGCCTTGATGGCCAGGGAGTGTGACAATCTCCTCAGTGAGATTAACCGGCTGGAGATGGGTCGCAGGATGCAGGATAAACGGTTAAAAAATGTCATGAATCTTGTGAGAACTCCAACCTGTTTTGAAACCATGTCTTTCCTTATTCTGTATCAGGCCTTTAGTACCGTGAATATTGTAGACAGTAAACAGATGCAACAGATGACGGAAGCGGCCGTCAAAGATAGCGCAGGCATGTCGAGTTTTACTGTGTCCTCTTAAAATGTTTACTGAATCTTTTTACGCTCGTTTACAGCAGTAAGTAATATTAATGGTTAATAAGGGCAGCCGCTTTTAACACTCACTGACATTGTTATACCAGATGAAGCAAATAGCGTATCTTACGATGATATTCTTGCCTGCATCTTTCGTCGCCGTAAGTGAACTACTCCTTTAATTCCAGAGGCTCTTTCCCTTACAATTTTCCAGACTGTTTTTGGCATGAATATCAAGAATTTTGTTCCTGACACCCTGGGCACTTTCCCCCATTACCTCGAAGTTGCCATCCCGCTAACTGCTGCAACTATCTGGGTCGTCGTCGCCTTCCAGAGCAAATTCATTTATCCTGAGGGGACGAGTCTCTGGAGACGATTTGGCTGGCCGGTCCAGCTTTGCATCAATATTCTTCGGACACTGGGGTCAGGAGCTGGGACGTCCGAGGAAGAAATTCCTCTCTCGACCAACTTACAACTGCAGAAGCACTACGCTTGAT
>JABAJT010000097.1:0-14339 GCA_018850275.1 Tephrocybe sp. 9174TJB
TTCGGACGACGATCCAATACTGCTTTTGAATCTCTCTGAATAAAAAATGACAGTTTCAAGTACTAATACTACTGATTATTATAAGTGCGGCTCTCAGAACGATGTCACCAGATGGCTAAAACTTCTGTGGCAACAGTTCTGCCTACTTAGAATCAGTGCATGTTCATAGTGCTGTCTTACTACTAGACGACAGCATTTTACATGCCTTTGGAAGACTTCCCGTCCTCGAGGATCTCCGTGTTGTGGCGCAAGGTGACATTGAAGCCCGAGATCGACCTCGTCTCTGCCTTTAACTCATTGTCAGGGGTTGGATTCAAAGTGCTGTGGGAGATGAATGGTATTGAGCTCAGAAGGGGTTGATTATGGTGACGTCGAGAGGCGAAGAATTGACCAAAGTCTTTTTTTGAGGTTGCCTGACGATAAGAAAGGAGAAAGATGTCTCGTTGGGAGTCCATGTGCGTCCTTAGGTCTGAGGGGTTGCATCGGGAAGTTGTAGATGAGCTTCGCTGTGTTGTAGAGAAGGTGTCCTGGGACTAAAGTATCGCCAGTATACTACATCGATCATATAAGAGAAATATGGTTTCTGCCTAAGCAACGCAGTATGTCCGGTTTGCGTCTGTCCAAGTCCCTCTTCGGAGAGCCGGGTTAGCTGGAACGCCGCTGGATTTCGCAACTCTGGAGGTCGATTACAGTAAGTGTCGTAAACAAGGATTCACCGATATATATATGACACTGATCATGGTGGGTTGCAAAGACTTTACACTTGAAATTGTACAATTTCAACCTATCGACCAAATTTCTTCAATGGGTCAGACTTCTTTTTACCGCCCCGTCCACCACTTGAGCCTCCACGTCCACCTCGGCCTCGACCTCTTCCTCGACCCCGTGTATTGTCCTTTCTAAAAGGTACAAACCCAGATTTGGTTGTCGCTGCCTCTGAATCAGCGTCCGTCCCAGGAACAGCCGCAATTTTGGGTATCAAGTACTTCGGGACATGTTTCATATGTGATTGTACCCTAGTGGGATGAAGGGGTTTGTCGTGCCGTAGGAACTCAAGGTCCAATGGGTTGTCTTCGAAGTGTGCCTATGTTTTTCCCGAGCTGATTGAGACACGTCCAGTGATTGCGAACAATATTACTGACCTTAAGCTTGTCAGAGTTCAGAATCTCAGTTTTCAGCTCCTTAATCCGCGCTTCCTTGATAGCGCTCCTCGTCACGCTCCGAAGTGCATCCTCCATACGATACCGGAAGGCTTCGACCTGTTTCATATCAAAATTGTACTCTTTGATTTTGCTTCCTCTTGCTCCTTGTTCCTTCTCAATTTTCGCAAATACGGTTTCGTCAGCCTTAGCGCTCGGTAAGCAACCTACGACTTTGTTTTTTCCCCACTGTTCCTCAGGAACGACGAAAGATAAGGACATTCCTGTCCGGCCTGCACGTGCGGTACGTCCGACGCGATGCGTGTATGATCGTGACGACGTTGGAAGATCGAAGTTGAGGACACATGCAACGTCGACAAAATCAACGCCACGCGTCACACCATACTCCTTATCATTTGTTCTTCGGTGTTTCCGTTTGCGGGCCTTAACGGTGGCCGGCGCTTCCGGGGCTGTGGAAGCGTCAGCTCGCTTGCGTTTTCGAGATAAGGTGGACGCCGTTGGTTGCTTCTGGTCCTCATTAGGGCCCAGATCACGCTGAGTTGAAGTGACTGGAGAACATTCAGCCTCACGCAAGTAAAACCGACAAGCGCGGGACGTACAATCATCGTCTTCGTCGTCCTGTTCTTCATCATCGTCATCGTCATCATCTTGCTCTATGGCTCCGCTTTCGTCTGTCGCGATGATATAATCATACACTCCCTTGTTAAATTCCTGCACTGTGTGGTATCTAAAGTCAACAGTGTTCAGCAAATTGCCACATATAGTCCAAACGTAGTCCTCACCTCGAGTTAAGAGGAAGCTCCGAATTGAGGACACAGCTTTTTATTGAAAATTGTTCAAGAAAAAGTTTGAGGCGATAACTGCGATCGACGTCGTTCACAAAAAGTATGCATTTTCCCTTGATGAGTCTGAGCTTCAGAATGACATATGTCAGAAGGAACTTGTCGACTTCAGAACATCTGAAAATGCTTAGTATCAAAGAAGGTCGAGGGTGGAGTTTATACATACCTAACTGCATATTGACTTAGGTGTGCTGCCTCGTCCTCGTCTTCCTCAAGTTTCAGGATTGCCTGAACAAAGAGGTCAGTCAGAGTGACATCATATTCAACCAGAACTGCTAACCGGGTTGCGAAGAGTCATTCCTTTGAGAAGTTCGACTTCTTCGGTCATAGTAGCACTCATTAGGAAGGACTGATAAACTTTGGGGAGGAATGGCCCGCTAAATATCTGCCGAATATCTTCATCATGTCCGTACGAAAGGATGAGGTCAGCCTCGTCAATGACGAGGGATTCTAACGATGAGGTTGAGAGGACCTTGGGACACAAATCAGGATCCTGTGTAAGGTGTAGAAGAGAAGGATACCTTGGACTGGAGGAGTGACAAAGCTCGGGATGGCGTCGTGATAACGATGTCTGGGTTGTCTGACATCAAGGTTCTGGCGCAAGAGTAAGAAAGACTCGACTTTTCTAATGACGATGCATTTACCTCTGAAGATGTGTGGTTGTCCCCGTGGACACATTGGAAATAGAAACATCCGATTCACAATAAGCTAGAAGGCCCCGAAGGTAGGCTGATACTTGTTCAGACAACTCTCGAGTCGGTACCAGTATCAGTGCGCGGGTGACTTGTCGAGCTGGATCTGTCGTTGATAGTGACTTGTAGTGGATATGATCAATAAATCTGAATTGTATACTGGCGAGGGAGCCACATACGCCTTTTGCACTCAAAATTTTTTGTACAACCGGAACACAGTACGCCGCCGTTTTTCCGCTTCCTGTACGAGCACGCGCGAGTATATCTCGAGACTCCAGTGCCAATGGTATGGCTTTTGCTTGAACAAGAGTTGGCCGCGCAAAACCAAGGTCGGCGAGAGCTCGTAGGATGCGGGAGTCAAGGATATGAGAGAAGGACGCAAAGGTCACCTTGTTGTCGACAAGACGAGCTTCAGCCATGGTTTGCTCGTTGCCGGAAGTTATCATGGTATGAACCCAATATTTTTGGTGCGTGATCAAAATTATTGGCGGACTCTGAATTGTGTTCGTCAATTGCAATTTGCAATGGTCATGTCTTCATCCTCCATCAACGACAAATCGACGTGTAGATTGTAAATCACCTTCATTATCATCTGTCCAAAAATTAACCAGCGTGTATTTTTTAGATGCGGTCGTCAATTTGCGAAATACAATTGTCCCACGTGTAACGTTGCCTACTGCTCCCTAACATGCTTTCGATCAGAAGTACGCGACCGGGTATTTGCCAACGCGCAAGTGCTGACCCTCTTGCTCGATTTAGGCACACACACGCTGCTCAGAAGTATTTTACAAAAAGGAGGTTGAAACTGAGATTCGATTGGAGCCTTCCAAGTCACCACAGGAGCGGATAAAGATGATGGAGCTCCTGAGGAATTTCGAGGAGCAGAGCCAACAAAATATGGACAACAATGAAGAAGACGACAGTGATGATCTTGCGCGAAGGTTCGAAGATATTGATATTGGTTCGCCCACCCATGACTCCATGGAAGGCTATTCTTGACAGTCTTGCCAGACGCCGCTTCCTCTGTCAACCTCTGGTCGAAACTTACACCTGCTGAGCAAGCCGAATTCCTGAAAATAATGGAAGACCCCAACAGCAGCCACGCCCAACAATTATTAGCCAGTGAAGAGCTGGAAAACGAGCGACTAGAACCTTGGTGGGCCGCGCCCGGAGTTGAAGTTGACAATCCATATCCCTCGGTGGGGTTAAAATTAGCGTCTGCGTCTCCTCGGTTTGGCCCCAAACCGGACATCATGCATATTCCTACTGCGATGATGAAGTCTCTACCCAATGGGTCACATCTCATTTACAATATCTGCGCAGTCTGGTATGTGATACTTTCTATCGGGCACGCACCAACCAAACTAACGAACAGACAGTATTGCGTACTCATTTGTTACGCGACATCTTTTTGTATCGCCATTGTCGACTTTGAAGCCGGTAGACGTCGACTTTGAAGCAGCCAAACATTTGATCGCGCAACTGGTGCCTTTTTTGGTCGACCGTAGATCGAAAATCGTGTATCACAGCCTGCCCAGTCTTGTGACAGAGGTCTGGTCAAGGTTCCAGCCAGTAATCCTCTTTATCTCGCCGACGCCTATTAGGTATTGACTGAATCTACAGGGCCAGGTGGACTCTGCGCTTTTCTCAGTCCTTCTGCAAGACACAGCGTGCTTGATACGCCCTCTCGTTGTGACAATGGTGTCAATGGCATCCTCACTGGAAAAAAACTTTGATGCTACCTCTCACCCTCATTCAAGGCTTGTTTTGGGTCTCTCAGATCTTATGACACTGTTCATGGGCTCTAAAGAAGGTGCAATGAAAACCCACATCGCGCATAAACTCTTGTTCTATGCAGTCCATGTGCTATCAACACCGACTGCTATCCTGAGCGCTCTTGCAGAGGAAGTTGCAGAGTTGGCAGTCCTGTACCAACAGAGGGCTCAGGATGATTCATCGGCGAACTTTCCAGGTAGCAAAGATCTCATGCCTGCAAACTACCAACAACCCGGTAACATCGAGGAGATTTGACGACGAGGAAGGAGGAGTACCTTCCCAGTCATGGTGACAGGTATACGTGTGTATACGTAGAATGCTCCAAAACCTATCCTGACGCATGGCCACCAGGGGTATCTCTCGGCATGTTATGTCGCAAATAGTTCTACCGAGCAATTCTGTTACTCGAATCTACCAATGACAGCGTCCTGTCAGGTCGGGTACCCTTGGACTTTACCACAACCAACCGATATGTGACCTTCGGCGTGCTGGTGTATGCCCATCCACAACGACCTTCTCCCTCTTTCAAGACATTTTCATGCCTTACTATTGCTTTCATATGGCAGTTGGAAATGCAGTGACATGGTGCACTATTTTTTTGCGTGGCCAAGTTGTGATAGCAAGTGCTCCGCAACGCCGGTTATACCAAAGAACTTTTCACATCACGATGTCACTTCTGGAAGGAGGATATGTGGATCCAGGCAGACACTTCCATATATCATGGTATCATAATTCTCACTTGGGGAGGATTAAGTGAGATATTTTTGGCGCTTCACCGCGCTGGAAACATCGTCTCATTTTTTATGCTAGCATATTGGCGGTGTTCTCATTCGTATTGCATTTAAGGTGGCACGATGGCAATTGAATGTGCAAACCTAGAATGCGAGTGGTTGTAGGGCTCCTATTAATATTTCATCAACGGTTGAATCATCATATTCTAATTCGAAAATCGGGCAAAATACTTTCCAATGTCAAGACGCTCCACTGTAGACGGGTGACCGATCCCTCAACGATAATACTCGAGATTTATCTCCGTTGGGAGATTATTATATCAGAGACTACCAGAGGACCCCCGAAAACCACCTGAGAGGTCTGATCCAGATCGATCCGGGTAAAATTTGGGCAGATTTTGGGCCTATGCCTGAGGTCTGTCCGTGTAAAAATCGCGCAAAATGAAGCAGGCGTTGGATAAAAAATGGATCGGTGGGCGGCTTAATTTCGGTTCGTATAAAAAGTGGAGGGCCTGGGATGGATCTCACAGCGTCTTGAAATAGTTTGCAACCCCAAGATCCACTGCACATACCACTGAACTACTAAGCACAATCACAATTCCCTTTACCCTCAGCGTATACAGAGTGTCGAGACACCCATTTTCTTTTTTATCACGCTCACGTTATCTGAGACTCAAGCTAACCCCTAATTGCGCACGCTCCTTCGCGCCTCAAGCATGACCGACATTATCTTGAACCTATCAGAAGACACACTATTGGAGGCACCTACTGACGTAGAAGGTGGCTGGAAGATATCGGGGGATGACTGGACCTTCTACAAGCTCCTTACGGACAACAAATCCAGCATCATTGAAGCTGTGAAGGCGTTGCAAAAGGCCACGCGAGGTAACTCAGTAGATTAAATTTCTTGTTACAGTGTTGGTATTGTACGGCGCCACGCAGTGAGAAAAAAAAATGGTACTCGGGAAAATTTTTGGCAAAAATCGCGATGCCTGAGGTCAGCGTCTGAGAGGCCTGATCCGCCATCCGGGTAAAAATTGGGTCAAAATGGTACAGGGCGGTTTTGGGTCGATTGGGGATCAGGCATCTCAGGTGGTTTTGGTCCTACTACCAGTCTAGCTCCACTGAAGCAAGCAACCAATAAGAGAGCTCAAATTTGAAACGGGCTATCACTGCGAGGGTCCTCCGAGTCATTATGTAATATCAATCGCTCAAGCAGGCACGCCATGCAAACTTGATATTTTGAGGACCTGAACAGTTACAGCCAAGCCACAGGATGTTGTGGAAAGTTGCGGATTTCTGGCGCATCTATTTAAATAATCCTGACATACCCTGGGTGAATTCTCACCACTTTTCTCCCTCCAAACACCTCTTTTTTTATCATGTCTGAAGTCGAAGAACTCAACTGTGGCATTGGGGGTGGCGCCGACGACCTTCTGGGCTTGCGTGTAGCCTCAATCTTTGTTATACTTGTTGGTTCATGTCTTGGGGCAGTCTTTCCCGTTGTGGCAAGGCACTCGTCGTGGATACAGGTTCCTCAGCCCATCTTTGAGTACGTTACAACTCATCCAATTATTGACGGTCCAGTAATTTGAACACCCTGGTCTAGATTCGCGAAGTACTTTGGATCTGGGGTCATCGTGAGCTCCCTATTATCAATCTCGCTTGGCGGGTCACTCATCCTGCGCAGATCGCCACAGCATTCATACATTTACTAACACCTGGACTGGAGGCGCTTGGTTCTCCATGTCTCCCTGAAGGATGGAGTGAATACGTGAGTCTTTTCTACTTTTATGCTGAAACTTTACTAAAATTTCTCTTTCCTCTATCATAGCCATATGCCTTGGCGTTGTGCATGCTCAGCATCTTCAGCATCTTTATAATCGAGCTCGTTGCATTCCGTTGGGGAACTGCCAAACTCAGAAAGCTAGGACTGACTCATGGTAAGTGCTGATGCCGGGCATTCGATTAATCTAATCTGGTATTTTCCATCCAAAGATTCCCATGGACACAATCTTGGCTCTCACGCGGCACATGGTCCAGAGCCTGCACCGCAAGAAGTGCCGGTTGCAAAGGTACAAAAGAGCGACTTGGAGTCTCAAGACAGTCATAGTTATGGGGGACATGCCAATAACCTGTCAGATAATGCCCTAGCTCAGATCATTGGCGTTGCAATCTTGGAATTTGGTGTGGCGTTGCATAGGTAAATTTTGCGCCTTTCTCCTCGAAATACACAAACTAATGTCAGGAAAAAACAGCATACTTGTAGGTCTTACCCTTGCAGTAGATGCCGACTTCAAAATCCTTTTTGTAGTCCTTGTTTTCCACCGTGCGTCAACTCCATTGATTGACGTCGTCGTCGTAGTTCTTACAGCACTTTATAGAAACGTTCGAAGGACTGGGTATAGGCGCACGACTGGCCTATATGAACCTGGCCCCAAAGTACAAGTGGGTGATGTACGCGGGTGCTGCGCTTTACGGAATCACAACTCCTGTTGGAATCGCCGTTGGTCTCGGGGTGCGCTCAACATATAACCCGGGTAGTACAACGGCATCTATTGTAAGCGGGGTCCTAGACTCGCTGAGTGCTGGCATCTTGATTTACACTGGGCTCGTAGAGGTCAGTTTCCTGCTTTGTGGCGTCTGCAAAACGATTGAAGGCTGATGAACCGTGGCTTAGCTTCTGGCTCACGAGTTCTTATTCAACCAAGATATGATCAAAAGTTCCAACGGAAAACTCGCATACGCGCTTATATCAATGCTTTTGGGTTGTGGACTCATGTCCCTCCTCGGCCGCTGGGCTTAATACTTACGTTAACTTCAAGCCTTGAGCTGTTACTCGATTGTTTAGGACCAACAGCATATACAGAAGTGGCTGTTCAGAAAATGGTATTTCCGGTGCTCATTTCTATATATCAAGTCCCTATTATACTACGGCTGCGAAGTCGGATTGTTATGCATTTTTTCGCCTATAAATTCAATCCTGATTCAATTTCACAAACCCAGGCCTTGTACTGGTTACCTCAGTAAAGCCCGAAGTCTTGGCCGCGCCGTCACTGATCATCATTCATTACTCAGGTAAAACCTGAGCATATGATGAACCCAGGATGAACCGCTGTCACATTTGTTGACGCCTCTTCCTGACCCAACCACATCAGGTACGTAGACACCTTATCGATTGAACCCTTTGCCTCGAGCCTTCTCGAGCCTACGTGAAAAGCAAGCAACGCCTCCGAAGTGCCCTTGACCGTCGGTCGCTGCCAAGTGCCATGACACTGTCAGCCAATGATAATCTCTGAATTGCCCGACTGTGAGGGTACTCAGTCGACGCACGTGATGTATCAGATTTGAAAAAAAGGTAACCTGAGGACCTGCCCAGTCATCGCGATATGGGACAGAACGGGAAGTCTTCACCACCACGACCGTAACTTGCCTCGCCTTATCCGACATCGTAAAATCTCCCCTCTGCTCCTTACTCTCCCCTACTTTTCATCTACATGTCAGAAGATCTCAATTGTGGCTCGGGCGGCGGCGTGGACGACCTCTTGGGCCTGCGGATTGCTTCAATATTCATTATACTCATCGGCTCCTCATCTGGCGCTCTGTTTCCCGTTCTCGCAAAACGCTCGCTTTGGCTGCGTGTGCCAAAATCTGTCTTTGAGTAAGCTTCTGCTTGAACTTTATCCAATCAACTAACTGACTCTCGACACTAGCTTTGCGAAGTATTTTGGATCGGGCGTCATCGTAAGCTTTTCCCTCGTTCCTTGATAGTTTAGATTACGAGCATGCGATTGCATTCAGATTGCGACAGCGTTCATCCATCTACTTGCACCTGCACTCGAAGCACTAGGATCGCCATGCATCGGGGAAGGATGGAGTATATATGTGCGTGCTGCTTGAATACATCTAGGCGGTTGAAAAACTCATACAGCTCTTTCCCCCCCAGCCCTATGCACTGGCGTTATGCATGCTCAGCATATTCAGCATCTTTTTAGTAGAGCTCATCGCCTTCAGATGGGGGACAGCTAAGCTCAAGAAACTTGGCCTTACGCATGGTTCGTAATGTCGACGTCTAAAGAGACATCCCATGACATCACCCTCTCCACAGACGCCCACGGACACAACCTGGGATCATCACATGCTGCGCATGGCCCAGAGCCCGACGTGTTGGCATCGGCGGTATCGATAAACGAGAAGGGCAATAGTAGTAGTAGCAGCACAGACATCGAATCGCAGGACCTCCACCACAACCACGCCCACGCAGCACATGCGAATACAGTGGCAGATAATCCCACCGCACAGATCATTGGTGTAGCAATCTTGGAGTTTGGAGTGGCGCTGCATAGGTAAATGATCATCTCCTCGATTTATGGGGATCGAAACTGAACCGAAATAGTATCCTCATTGGGCTGACCCTCGCAGTGGATCCGGACTTCAAAGTGTTGTTCGTAGTTCTCGTTTTCCATCGTACGTGACCAATTATTCTTCAAAAATTATTCACGTCTTGAATTCGATATACGCATTCGTAGAAACCTTTGAGGGTTTGGGTATTGGGTCCCGGCTCGCTTATATGCGGCTGTCGCCCAAATACAACTGGATACCCATCGCAGGTGCCGTTTTGTATGGGATCATGACTCCGCTAGGGATTGCAATCGGACTCGGCGTGAGGACGACATACAACCCGGGCAGTACGCATGCTCTCATTGTGAGCGGAGTCCTAGATTCGTTAAGTTCTGGTATCCTGGTCTACACAGGACTTGTGGAGGTACGCTTGTATTCTGGCAAAGCATTTCCGGCGACTGATACGATAATGGTCACTCCCTATAGCTCCTGGCGCACGAGTTTCTGTTCAACAAGGAGATGATGGATGGCTCCAATAGAAAAATCGCCTATGCGGTGGGCTCGATGTTCCTTGGCTGTGCCCTCATGGCACTTCTCGGGCGGTGGGCATAGTGCTGCCTCTATCTTGTGACTTTGAGTCTACGAGTGTATCTTGACATATAAGCCTGTTGTACGATAAAGTAGATCATATTTAGAATACTCACATCGAAGGACTGCTGCTATAATGCCATGTTTTTACAGGTTTTTACTGTCTGGCTCCTTTGCCTCTTTTATCAAGACCGCGGGAAGCGGCGGGCCGAAGGTGCACTGCTTTGCAAGCTGAATTGCTATCATCTACATGCAAGACACGACAATGCCCGAAGCCTCTACGCCGAGCTCGAAAAACAAAATGCCTCCTGGGATGGTCATGGGTCCCGACGGCAAGCCCTGCAAAATATGTACCGCCTTTCGTAATTGGCGGCCAGGAACCACAGAGGCAGTTGACAAGAGCAAGGTCGGCGCAGGCGGGCAGAGGTCGACAACAACAGCAGCCATGATGGCTGCGCTAGCGTCGGGGGCAGCTACGGTATCTACGGCCACCAAAGCTGAAGACCTCCGGCTGAGTCGGCCACCACCAAATTGCCCGCCAGATGTCGAGCAGCTGGGACGAGCGACTTGGACATTCTTACACACCACTGCGGCGTATTATCCTGATAAGCCTACACCAGCCCAGCGCGCGAATATGCTTATGTTGCTGCGTTCGTTGCCGCTTTTGTATCCGTGTACGAACTGTGCAGAGGACTTTGGAGAGAACATGGCGGCGCATCCACCCGACGTGAGCAGTCGTGTGGGGCTGAGTAAATGGTTATGTGAGCGGCATAACGAGGTGAATGAGAAGCTGGGAAAGGAGACATTCGATTGTGTCAAAACAGACGAAAGGTGGAAGGATGGGCCGTCAGATGGGAGTTGTGATTAGGAGGGTAATAGAAATAGCCATTTGTTGATGCAAGCACTAGACGCATTTCTCGCCGTCGTCCACTGCTTCAGGTCGTAGCGCTCGATAACTCTGTGATTCAGACGTCAATGGTCCATTGACCACCGAGGATGGCCCGTGGGTCGTGGCAGACGTTTCAACCCCGTTTGGCAGCATCTGTTTTCTTGGCATCTTTCATGGGGCATGTCGCACCCGTCCATTCTTCCGTTACAACCACAAGAATGTTGCCTTCATCTAGTCGCCGTCCCCGTATCTGGGTAGACCCAGAGTCTGGGACTGCGCCGCCTACAAGGTTTATCGGCCGGCCTCTCATACGTTGGGTAACTTGGACTGTCTTTTTCATCGTTGTCGTGTTACTCTTGGGCCCCTATGTCGTTCCTCCTCCCTTTAATCCCGATTTTGGTGCGCATCCACCTCCCCCACACATACCAGGACACGACCAGTATATACCACACCCACCGCCACCTCGCCCATGGACGCGCCCACCATCAAAATCACAAACCAACTCAAATTGGGCACATCGTGCATCACTGGTCAGAGATGCATTCATGCATGCATATGATAGCTATCAAAAGCACGCCTTTCCCAGTGATGAACTGCAACCCATGACAGGGAAAGGGATCAACAAGTGACTATACTAATTTCATAACGTTTTATTTCTGTCATTATTCAAGAACGGAAACTATGTAGCTTCAACGGATGGGGAGTGACCTTGTTCGACTCACTCGATACTATGTGGATCATGGGCCTCAATAACACCTTTAATGATGCTCTGGAGGTCGTCGCGCGCTCTACTTTTGTCTCGCCCGCTGTACGCTTTACTCACAGCTCATTAATTCATTCCTAAACCCCCATTCTTAGCGTGAACATTTTGCGCCCTTCTTCGAAACCGTCATTCGTTACCTTGGGGGTATGTTGTCCGCGTACGCCCTCTCAGGGGAAACAATTTTGCTCTCTCGTGCGGATAATCTCGCAACTTTACTTCTTCCTGCATTCAATACGACGAGCGGCTTCCCGATGTATGCTGTTGATACTATGAGGTGCATATGACGTTGATTGGACCTCGCTGGGATTCTGATATCAAATTATGTTTAGTGGGAAGACACGGCCAGGTTGGAATGGGCCGAACGTCCTATGGGCCGAAGCCCTCAGCCATCAGCTTGAGTTGTAAGTAGTTCTGGCCAGTGTCAGAAACTCCAAATCTCAACGGACTTTGAAAGTAAATATCTAGCCCATCTGACAGGACGTGCAGAGTATTTTGAAAAAGTATGCACCTTTTTCATTCCGTGTTTCCGTTCAATGTACTTACCCTGCCGACAGACGGAGCATATCATGCGCCAGATGTACACCCCACTACCAGGAGATGTTTATCCTACAATGTGGAACATTGAGACAGGACGACCTGCGAATAGTGCACATATTCCATGATTATGAAATTCAACTCACAACTTACCACCAACCAACAGATCACTTTTCTGTTGGTGCCTATGCAGATAGTGCACACGAGTACCTTCTCAAACAGTGGCTTCTAACTGGACTATCTGAGCCTCAAACCCGTGATATTTGTATGTCCTTCATTTCTTCCATGATCGTACTGCTACACATCGGCTCATCTATCAGATCTGCGCTCAATGAACGCCGTTATTCAGAACCTTCTCTATCTGACACCTAAACGTAACCTGCTTTACGTGACAGACACCTACGGCTCTGTCCCCACACACACACTCGAACACCTCTCATGTTTTCTTCCCGGTCTTCTTGCTCTGGGTGTGCACACGCTCGACCTTTCAACAAAGGAACGCGAGCTGCATAGTTGGGCTGCGGATGGCCTTGCCCGGACATGCTGGGCAACATACGTGGACACTGATACCGGTCTTGGCCCCGATGAGGTCCAGATGCAACCAGGAGATTGGTCTGAGGGCGGGAAGGGGCTCTGGGTCAAGCATGTAGGAGAGTGGGAGAAGAATGGGCGGAAAAGTGGTGTACCGCCGGGCACTGGCCCACTGGAAAGGGTGCAACAACCCAAGGAAAGAGAGTACTCGTCAAAGAAAAAGGCATATTTGTTGAGACCTGAGGTGAGCTAATATTTGACTTGAATGTGAAGGCTGAGAGTAATGATTCTTTGCAAGACCATCGAAAGCTTTTATATTCTATGGCGGACGACTGGAGAAGATGTATGGCGTGAGCGTGGATGGTTTGTGCACTGTCGTATCAGCCTTCAATTGCAACTGAATCATGTATTGCAGGGCGGTGTTCGAGGCCATCGAAAAGCATGCACGGAGAGAGTTTGGGTATGCCAGCATAGGAAATGTCGATCAATTACCTGCATATCATTTGGACGAGATGCCAAGGTCAGTTTTCACTTTCTCAAAAGCGCAGAGAAGCTTATACAGGGCTATTTCCATAGCTATTTCTTGGCTGAGACGTGCGTTTCCATTGACATAAAATCTCTTCGCTTCCTCGGTCTGATCGATTCTTTTGACAGGCTAAAATACCTGTATCTGCTATTCACTGATGACGATATTTTACCCTTGAATGAGTGGGTCTTGAATACGGAGGCGCATCCTTTGCCAATATTTAATTGGAAGAAATGGGAGAAGGAGAAATACGATATACCCCATTGAAGCATCGTCGACGATATTCCACAATACCAAGGTCACTACATACCCATCTGTGAAACGTATATGGACCCAACATTTCTGGAATGAGGCAGGAAGTGTTAAAATAAACCTAAAAAAGCCGTTTTCCGCTCACTTTGGTTTACACTGAGTGCTGGGCACCCCGCAGGCCTACCTTGCATGGGTCCAATGGTGACACTTGACCCTATGAACTCTGGCGGGTTAGAAATCGATCACTGTTTTTGGGTAATTGACTAGGAAGACAATTTTTAGCTGCTAGGTTTGCGAACTACACTGTGAAATACGTCGAGAAGGGGCCACAAACATCTTAATATTGCGCGTGGCCGTTGATGCTATTGCTGGGGTCAAAAGTCAACATCTGAGTCCCGAGTCACTCACATTCGAAGATATCCTGTGTACATTGATCGGTCTGGGCAGATTGAGCTCACGGAGAGGATAGACCCAAACTAACATGAATATTTGATGTGACGGTATGCTTTTTCTAAAGACCTCTAACAGAGCCTCCTGTGCCGGGAGAGAGGCTGCTCAGCTGCTGGGGGGTACTTGTAAGAGGATCAGTGGGACCAGACCACGACGACCGTTCCAGCTTATGAAAGGCACATATCTGAATTGATTACAATTCAGATACCTGGTCCGATATATATGCAGTGAGTCGGTGAAACTGTAGTAAGCTGTAGGCTTACA
>JABAJT010000098.1:3820-20400 GCA_018850275.1 Tephrocybe sp. 9174TJB
AACATTGCTACATTTACCCACTGGCAATCTGTTGGTTGAGTGATCGGACTACGAGGACAAAATCGGCGGTTCTTGCGCGAACAGTATCGGAGATCCTGTCACCTGTGGCAAATCGGACAAAAATCGGAGCGGTTTCTCTATACCCACTAGTATATAGCATAGATAGTCTATTCCTATAAGTAGTTCATTGGATCAGTCTCTGACAGAGCATGTAGTTTTCCGCGCTTCTCGTTTACCCTGAAGGTCAAATGACCCCCTCTGAGAATCCACATGACCCACCTCTATAGTCTTGGCCAGCACTAGCTTCGTGAGGGTTGAGTCCACGATAGATAAGTGCTGGTCTTTGAACAGTCTCCCGCCTACGCAACATTGTTGTCATAAAGGACTTTCTCTAGTTTGCAATCCGCTCTTCCGATTAAGCGCTCGGACCCATAATTGGCGCTTATCAGCATGTCAGATGACTGATTCAATTCAACTGTCATACACTGTTACGTCTGATATCGCTCAAAAGGCGCTGCCACAGAAGTCCGAGTCCTTGGCATTCCACCCCCCCCACACCAGCCTTTGTCGTGCTCGTACTACCTATTGTATATCGTTCTCCATTTTGCTTCATCTGCGTGCCCATACATTGGATAAGATGGATTTGATCAACAAAATACGCGGGGATGACCCTAAAAAATATGACCCAGCGAAAGCTGTCATTGTCGTTGGGTGAGGTCCATTACCTGCATTTCCTAGTCTTGCAGTCGTTCTTCTAAATCATATTTCTCAGTCGTGTCGTTAATAAAACTAGCAATTATTCCGATGGCGCGGCAGGATCTGCTGAGTATGTACGTCGTTATTCATCATAACACAAGCTCATTTATATGGAACATTCCCAGACCCAAACCCCCTTCTCCGCAAGTTTATTTTCCAGCCGATATCAAACATATCCTAATAGATTGTGTTTGTCTAGACCTAAACCACGAGGTTTACCGGCCCAGGGCTCAATGGCTAAACCAGGAAAACCTCCAGTCAACCCACCTAAAGGCCCAAAAAATACGCAAAAAAAAGAGGAACCAGAGGAATCCGGTTGAAAATATCCATGCAAATCATCTCTAGCATCTATAGTCCAATGATGCCGAATCCCTTTCTCTCCTCGGCCAATGTTCGAATTCATACTCTGACTTCATAACAGTTCCCCTTCGAAATAGTGTTGACAGTTGACAAAAATTTTGGATATTATTGGCGATTGTACGCCATCCTCGGCGTCTTTGTGTGACGATATTCATTTTCATCTACTATAGCGTATGTGTTATGACACAAATTTGTACGACGGCGCCATGCTGACTCAGATCGGCATTGAGATTATTGTAATATCTATATTCGAGACGCCGATCTCGTACGCAACTTATATGAAGATGGCGACATACGATACGAAAGTGGACAAGACAACTGAACTGGAGACAAATATATCGTATCCAAAGAAAGGTTACCCATATACTTTTCCTTTATGAAAGAAACAGGGGGTTCGCTCTGGGTGTAAGAGACGGGACCATCTTGGAGAGTCAAAGGGCCTGTCCTATGTGAAGACATGGATGATCAGGGAAGCGAATCATGTACATGCGAAATGATGTAGTGACCCCGAGCAGATGAACCGTCCTAGTCAAACGATTTTTTCAGCCTGAGGGAATGATTTTTAGTTTTGGAATTTGGTTAGGTACATATGTAGCAATTGAAGGTTAGGACGGACTTAACAGTTTGGTATTTTCTATCGTATCGTTTAAGATTGACAGGTATAAATGGTAATATCCTGGGGTTCACGAGCTCGGCGCCTGCCTTGAATGAAGCAACACTACATCATGACGCTGAGTATCTGATGTGAGGGAGGCGTGGCGATACGCGGCCAAGCATGATATCGCAACACAGCAGTACTTTCGGGAGCAGGTAGTAGAATGACAGCCCTTCAGCAGAGTTCTGTTCAACATTGAGCCCTGACGCACAACCTGCAATTTCGAGGTCTCTGCAGCTTAGTCACCGTAACCTGGACCAAAGTAGGAACAAGCTTAGAAGCAGTGGCGGGTAATGTCCCGAGGGACGGTATATGAGGGTATATGGCAATGCAATTGTGCATGGTGGCAGATTCTGATCAACTTGGAACTTCCGAGTCTGGGCAGTGCTTATTGTGACCTGCTGTGACATGTCATGATCGTTGACAATCTTCAAGTTCCTTTCTTCAGATCATCATAAGTGTGTAATATACACCAGCCTAGGAACCTTCTCAGAACCCAGTATACCGCCCTTCACTTGCATTCCCTCACTCTATTTTTGCATACCCCAACACATCCTAATCATGCGGTCACGGCTCAGGTCTACGGAGGCTCGAGTAGCTATTATCACTGGTGGAAATACAGTAGTAGCCCTGCCGCTTTCCGCCACTCAGTTGCACTGCTTCTTTACTTTGGTTCCCTTGGGCCTCGATGCTGCTGCAGTTACCCCAAGCATTGGTCCTATTCAGGTATAACATATCAATGCGTACTTGGAGCTCTCTTCGATTTCGAAAGAATAGGAACATCAGAAGTACATCATGCCATGTGTGTCGAGCAATTCCTGTGCAATGAATGCGACAGAACTAAATCAACACGTCGCCCTCCATGCCAACGATTCCACAATAGAGAGGGCAATGTACACAGTTATGGATGTGCATGTTGTGCTGTTGTATCTTTGTTCCACCGCCTCCAGCGCTTACCTATCCCTTATAATTTGAATCTACAGCTATGCGACGCCTTGTAGTCATAGGCTTACTTCTTGTGCACAATGACTCTTATCGAGATGTCTCGTCGCGCTCTGAATCGTATCAAGGCAGCTCTGAAAAGATTTGGGTAAGACTTGCAACTTTGGCCCCATACTCGTAGGTATGGCACAATCACTGATGTACAACGCGATGTGTGAATAGAGGTAAAATTGGCATCCGCAAAAAAAACAGCGGAGCGTGAGTGACTCCTTGCTGCGGCCCTCGTGATGTTCAACAGTGCTGACGACATTCCTTCCGTCATAGGCCACCAAAAGTTTCGAAGGAGATGTACGATCCATGCCGAAATTTAACATACAATATCTCACCCTTCGACAGACCAAGGACTCGCGGAGTATCAAGCGCTAATGGGAATGCGAAACCAGTGAATCCCCCCAGCAAGCCTAGCAAACCTAGCAAGCCGGTGAAGGGGCCAAACGCCACCAAAAAAAGTGCCAACCCCATTCCGGTCCTTCCGGTCGACCATGTCGACTGATTTCCTCAGTCCGTTGCGCAGACCTGGATACTTGTTTACATGCTACCATACCCATTCCACTCGCCTTGCCAACTTTTCTGGCTCTTCTTTGTCACCAGTGACCCCACCATATGCATCTCCTCACTATTCGTTTGTATTGCGGAATAGAAGCTTCAACCACAATCGTGCTGTACAGCTCTTATACTAGTAAAGCAAAACGCAGTTACATATTGTCCTCACGCGCAGAAGCAAAGTCCTCCCCAATTCGCTGAGCATCTATACCCCGACAGCACCACACCAACAACAACAACAACAACAACACAATCGACAATATATTGTATTATGCATTGCATCTGGATGCCGGCGATCGGTGAAAGTCAAATCCATGGAAAGGCATCGGCTTCAAAGTCATATATACATACGTTGGCAACCTACATTCGTCGGTGATGAATTGTGAACAGACTCGAAGCCTGGATTACTCAAATACCTGCAGTGTATAAGCACCAAACCCATGACGATAAACATTAGACCAGTCAATTAAGCTATTACAAGAACTAACTTGTCTGGGCTCAGGCTCGGCTCGTAGTACTACATAGTAGCGCCAGCCACAGGGATGTGAAACGCATGCTACCCACGTCTGGTACGCGTTTGTGGGGTCCATGATTCTGGTTCATAAGCATCCCCGCTGGTAGTCATTTTAGGTCGCGAATTGTTACCAAGCACGGAGGCTCTTGGTGTTGGTTTGTCCGGGGATTGCTGAGTCTCTTGAGAAGGCGGGGAAGTGGCAAAATTTTCTCGTGGATGTTCAAGGGCTGGTGCAGCTTGCTCTTTCTGCGACCTGAGCATCTGGGCACGTTCCTCTCGATCCCGAGCTTCAATTAATGCAACATTAGCTTGAACACGTTGCTGTCTCGCGGCATCCAACTGAAGTTCCTGAATAATGGGCAACGTTATAAACAAATGCCGGGTAAAAAGTGCAACGGGGAGCATACCTCAAGGGTTGGTGGATGTTGGCGTGTATGAGATAGCCACGATGACCACTGGACTGCGCTGAGGTTATTGACACTGCAATTAAAATGAGAGACGTCGAAACGCACCCGCTAGTTTATTTCCACCGCCAATGTACTGCCAAACGTCTTCAGGGTTCCGGTACTGAACTGTTCGTTTCGTCCTTCGCGGGTCTACGCGGAAAATTTTTATGAAGACAGATAGATGAATTGAACAAGGATGAATACCATTTGAAGTACTCGGATGCTCGTAAAACCGATTTCCTATGCACAGTCGGTATCCATTGTCAACATATTCATGGGAAGAGGCCAAGGAAACACACCTACGAGGTCTTGCCCCACATATCGAGTCTTCAATAGTGAACTGAGCAAGTTAACTTGGTCAAGAGTTTGAGCAGGGCCTTACAGGACGGAAGCGTTGGATTATGCGCGCTAGGAATGACATGGTTGTGGTGAGAGTTTCTGCGGATCCGAAATTCCGGAGTACGTTCAGCAGGGATAAAATAGGATATATACAATACAAGGCTATCTACAAAATCGCGGAAACAAGCCATAGCCCTTGTTTTGACCTATTCTTCCAGTGTTCACGGTTCAGAGGAAGTCAGACAAAAATGTTACAGCAGAAGTCCCGACGGTGGTTCGAACACCGGACCCTGCGATCTGCAATCGCATGCTATACCACTTAGCTATCGAGACTTGTCATCCTCTTAGAAAATATACATTATAACTAAATATACACAAGCCAAACGACGCGAAACGACGCGTCACCCTAACATCAGAATCTATCTTGTGCCCTCATCATCATGCCCGACGTCGAAATGAAGGCTGCCGACTCGAAGGCAAAGGACGACACCAAGAAAGACGAGAACCAAGAAGAAGAAGCTCCCAAAGTCGTCGTCGCTACCCCTGTAGCTGAAATCAAGTCCAATATCGCCCTCCTCGAGCGAGCAGTCTCGACCCTTGAGCCACGATTCACACACCGTGTCTTGCGCACGTTGTCTACTTTACGGAAAAGAATCGACGCAAACGTTCTTAGGACTGTTATCGAGCAGGTCTATACACAAGGTCTACCTCAAATCCCTTCTATGATATGCGATGAAGCTCACAACCTTAACTAGATGTCCCAGAAAAGAAAACTCTGCTATCATGGCTTCCTGAGCGATCCTCGACAGATCACGAAATGGATGTAGACACCACCAGAGCTCCTACCAAACCTGCTACACCCGTTCCATCTGTCCCTGTCCCCGAGGGCGACATATATCTCCGCCTTCTTATCCTCCACCTTCTCCTGACGTCTCCAGCAACATATCAGAAGGCTCTTGGTCTAGCGGTTGAGACTGTTGAAAAAATGCAGTCGTTGAATCGTAGAAGTATGGATCCTATCGCAGCCAAGATATGGTTTGCAGTCGAAAGGGCTTACGAACTTGGTGGCGAGCTAGCGGATGCACGGCCGTACGTTTAAGCTCTATATGACTGTACCACCCTGATTGACTCTATCAATACAGGCTTTTCCTTGCCGCGCAGAGGACAGCATCTTTGCGCCACGACGACGAAACACAGGCCTCACTGATCAACCGTCTCCTCCGAAACTACGTTCACTACAACCTTTATGACCAGGCCGACAAGCTCGTATCTAAGACGACTTTCCCTGAATCCGCTAGCAGCCCTCAATTCGCCCGGTATCATTATTACCTTGGCCGTATAAAGGCTGTACAACTCAACTACAGTGAAGCCCACACCAATCTCCAGCAGGCGATCCGGCGTGCCGCCCAGCCCAAGACTGCACCAGGTTTCTACCAAGCTGTTCATAAGATCTTCATTGTTGTAGAGTTGTTGATGGGCGAAATTCCTGAGCGCAGCTTGTTCCGTCACCCCGTGCTTGAGAAAGCCCTTGTGGCATACTTTGACATCGTCAAAGGTTCGTGTATCTTTTATCACTTTCTCGATTTTGTACTGTCTCCCTGATCTCATATCCAGCTGTTCGCACCGGCTCTCTCTCACAATTCCAGACCACTCTCTCCAAGCACGCCGCGCAGTTCGAAGCAGACAAAACCTATACGCTTATCGTGCGTTTGCGACAGAACGTGATCAAGACTGGCATCCGCCGGCTCTCGCTTTCCTATTCACGCATCTCACTGCGTGACATCTGTCTGAAGCTTCACCTGGACTCGGAAGAAGACGCAGAATATATTGTGGGCAAGGCAATCCGCGATGGCGTCATTGAGGGCCGTATCGTGCATGAGAAGGGGTGGATGGAGTGTGCGAGCCAGAAGGACGGATATGGTCCTGAGGTTAGCGAGGCGTTCGCGCGTAGGATTGGTTTCTGTTTAGAGCTGCATAACGAGAGTATCAAGGCATGTCTTTTTTCGGTGTCGATTCATTGGATGGATGTTGATCGTTGTTCACAGGCTATGAGATACCCACTGAACGCACACCGCAAGGAGCTTGCTGCTGCTGAAGGCGCGCGAGAGCGTGAGAAGGAGCTTGCTAAGGAGATTCAGGGTGGAGAACTTGATGAGGATCCTATGGGTGACTTCTAATCGTCGCATCCGCCGCTCTGTAGATAGCCCCCAACTATTTCTGCATCTATTACGTTTTGCTCTCTGTGCTCTCTGTCTATCAAGCTCCCACAGGAATTATATTCATCTACAGCGACAAGGTTACAACGATGCTTCAACGACCTGAGCCCTGGCCGCATAATTATTTATGCCCAGTGCCAGCTGTCGGGGACTCTTTCTAGGGGGGATGGATTGATACACGAATTCATTTGCCAACGGCAGCAACGTTGGAATCATATGCATTGGCCCTTCGACTCATCTCTGCCTGAAGGACCAAAATCGTCGGCGCGTCCATCTTGTCCATCATCACCTCGACGAGCTGCATTTTATTGGCGTTCGCAAATCTACTGTCATCGAGAAGGTTGGAGAGCTCGTTTTTGGTGGACACCGTGTAAGATTTAGACAGCTTTCCGTCTGGATCGCCAAGCACGCTCAAGAGGCCTGTCCATTTCCAGTTGGAAATGTCGTTGTATTTCCTTGTAGCACAGTCAATTGCCAAAGCTTATCATTGAAATGGTCTGCGGCATGCCTGGTTTTTCCGTGGATGTAGCGTTCGACGGTGTAGCCCTTGTTATTGAGAACAAATATGATGGGCTTAACTCCTACACGGAGCATCGCTGAAAGCTCCTGAACCGTAAACTGCCTGTTCGAGGCACTCAATCAGTGAAAGGATCTTGAATAGGGAAATGGTCATACAAACTGCCGTCACCGACGAACAGGATAGGCCTTCCGAGACCACCCTTTCTAGCGGCCAAAGATACACCCAGCAAGCTTCCTGAAAAGGATACAGATTATTTCAACATTTATCAGCGAAAGACAAAACGGCATGAACTTCTTACCGACAGACCATCCAATACTTCCCCAGAGGATTTGATTGACCAAAACTGATTTCTCAGGGAGACGGACATCCACAATACCGAAACTGGCGGTTCCTATGTATTAAAAATGAACTCATGTTAAAATATGTTACGTTCGACTGTTACCTACCCGTTTCAGTGACGATGATATCTTTGGGCCTGAAAAATCGAGCAACGCGAGGCCAGAAGTAATCATGAGAAATGGATTCCTCTCCTCCCTTCGGGACAGGGGAGAGGAATCGGGGTACATGGATCTTTGACGCAGAAACATGGAAGGTCTTCAGCCTTTCAGTCAACTTCGGGATCAACTGCTTCATGCCGATGCCTTGGAAGGCTGTATCCTGGACTTTGGTATGATCGGAATGTAGCTGGAAAGAAACGTCAAATGCGAACAAAAAAATAGCAGAGGTGTGTGAAAGCCCAACCTCGATGGTGCGCTCCACAGGAATTTTGTACGAGAAGTTGCCCGTATTCAGGTCGCTCTTCAACGCACCAACGGACAGAACGAGCTTAGCTGATTCAACTTTATCCTTAATCTCAGGGCGACTAAAGGATCCCAAGTAGATCTGAGGAGGATTGCTCAGGCTACAAAACGGATAAATTAAACCAAACTCCTTACTCCACCATAACGCTCGTAGTTTTCGTCGATGGCTGTTTTCCCCATTGGCGTTGAATACACAGGGAACTTGGTCGTTTTCAAAAATTCTTCCAACTCTTCCTTGGTGTCATGTCGAATGGCGCACGCATCCACCAGGACCACTGCATCACCTTCGGCCTCTTGAAATTGTTTCTCGATGCGATCGAGAACAAGTGACTCAGTTTGAGGGTCATTGTGCGGTGGGCTGCGAGTGAGCGGCGTACGGAGACGGTCAGCCGATATCTTGGTTGCTACCAGATCTGTAGGGAGAGACATATAGACCGGGCGGGCCTAATATGCTCGCTAAGTAGAGAGATGGACACTGCAGAACGACCGTTTAAGCTATACCTTGGTGATGCAATCAACGAGTACACGATCAATCTCTGCAGGAGCCTGGTTCTTATCCCTGAGAGTAGCTTGAGAAGATGAAAATTGCTGGGCAGCAAGAGTGTAAGCTTCATAACTGAAGGCACTTTAAGAATAGCAACGAGGTTAGGTCATTCAACGCACCGACCGTCTCCCAATGTGTGATGTAACATCGGTTTGGAAACTTGATGAGACGTGCTGGGGACTCCGACGAGAGTCAAAAGGGGAATCCTTTCAGCGAACGCTGGAGAAGTATGACTATCATTGTTATTAGAAATTGGTACTGAACTTGCCTCCAGCAATCCCATTAATAGCGGAGAGTTCGCCAACTCCAAAACTTTTATAGCAGTAAGCAACAGAATTAGAGCTTCCGGTGTGACACGCACGTAGTCAAGACTACTCCGATGGAACCTTTCTTTACTCGAGCATATCCATCCGCTGCATACGCAGCATTGAGCTCATTACTGAAAAAATTGAATTTTTTGATCCATGACACAGGGGCAGAATTCGTACCAGCTACCCACCCACTCCATGTTTGGATGATCCTCGATTAGATCCTTAAGAAAATATGAGTTTCAATACCGAGACACGCAGAAGACGACGCATATAACCAACCAATAAACCGAGGTTGAAGTCTCCGGGAACGCCGAAGATGTTCTATTCTGTATTGAACAAGCTTTAGTATCGCACGATGACTAAACTCACAGTGACACCCAGCTGCTCAAGGCGGGTAAGAAGGTAGTTTCCAACAGAGATATCAGTGCCCTGTTCATGCTTGAGATTGTCAATATGGAGTTTGCGACGGCCGAGCTGCATCATCGAGGTGGCAGTGGATTGTCTGTCCACGGTGGTAGTACGATAGTAGTGACACGAGAACCGCAAAGGATCGACTTGGGATAGCCTATGTCTTTGAAATGTCATGCGAGCATACTTGACTGGCCACACTCGTCCGCCCCTCGTTGCACCTGTGTAACAATTGAAAACTATGTCAGGGTTCCAATGACTAGGTGGGGACGTACCTATACGACCTTGGTAGATATAGAACATGCGATTTCGAGAATAATGATACAGGACGAGCTGATATCAAGGCTATTATAGGTTGATCAGAAGTAGCCCTCTCTATTTGCTGGCTTTATTTCATTGGGGAAACCTCGAGATCGAAGGCTAAATCAACATCTGGTAAACGCCACGTCCATGGAAAAATGTCAGTTTGACCAGGGTGTGCAGCCGCTAAGCCCGGAAGCTGCGGTCTGCCTCAAAGCACTGACCAGTAAGGCTTTCGCATGGCTTGATTGGGGGATGGGCAATGGTAATACCACAGTGGTATAGCATGTCCTCGCACAACCCTATCCCGTCCGAGTTATTGACAGTAGTTTCTTCTCCTTAAACCGCCGGTCTAAGCTAGACCTGTGACTGTATATGCGAATTTGGGAGATTGATCGCAAACATAGTAATACGTACTCACATTCAATATAATTGGGGGCTTGTGGCAATTCCTCACTGAGTTATGAAGGGTCGAATTTGACTGCTACATGTGTGCGCTGCAAACGCCAGGGGATACCGCAATGATGGATATAAGATATTTCCGTGACATCGTGGACTTGCGTCGTGGGACTGATAGTCACCCGGTGGCAACGCAGGTGGGTAAGGTGTGGGGTAACAGGTGCGAAGCCTTGTTGTTGGCCCCGTGATTTCGCTTCGCGGGAGAAGACAGGCTTAATGAGTCGTATATTATTCTGACCACATTCACTTGTCATTCGGGCGTTGTCGAGTGCCTCAGTCAGTATGTCAGACTGCGACGATGGAGGAGAGACAGATTCCGACACGAATACAACCATCAAAAATTCTGCAACGAGTCTCTAAATGAGTGCAAACGATTTCATTCAGCAAAGAAAGGGGTTGATGGTCACCGGTCTAGCCTGAGGGTTCGAATGTGGTCACGGTCGAAGTTCAAGCTGGGGAAGCCACCTCAGATCACGGGAATGCGACCAGCGTATAATCGACCTTCACCAGCCTTCACCTGGAGCGGACCCTACACCGGTAACCGATTACTGGCAAATCCTGAGTTTAAACCTGGCACAGACGACAGTCGATCGGAATTCCCTTTTTTGTGGGATGCCCATATCTGGCAAATAGTGATGCTCGCATTCATGTTTTCCTTCGTATCTCTTCTTTTCAAGGTCTGTGAAGCTATACCTCCAATGAATACATCTGAAGAGTATTGGCCTCCATAAGACATGAATATGAATACTAGAGATTGTTTTCACTATCAGCCATATTATTCTGGACAACCCATATTAGGGAAAGAAGCCTGATGACTTGCCATCCCATATTAGGGTGATGGCTCGATCACCCTGTCGTCTGTGCCAGGTTAAAACTCAGATTTCCCGGTCCCTCCACTTGAGACTTGTCACCGGAGCACTTACTAGTGGACCCAGATGTAATTTGTGAGCAATTCCTTTATTTGTCCGACCGAATCCAGAACGAGAAAAAAGACACTTCAGTCCCGACGGTGGTTCGAACACCGGACCCTGCGATCTGCAATCGCATGCTATACCACTTAGCTATCGAGACCTGTCTTTGTTGAACAAGAATGTTAATCTCACTTGCCATGTGCATTAGAAGGAAATAAAACATCGATATGCCCTTTCGAATTCAATATCCTTTTACGGACCGTACGTCTTAGCATCTCCATCTCCCAGCCTATTCAGGTATGCGGTATACCCTACATACTATATCCCAAATGACTGCTAGTTCAACCTGAACGATTCAGAGTTTGGGGGTATGACCAATACTCCTGAGAGCTAGTTGTTCCACGCGCCAGCGTTCAGGGAATTCCAGAGTGTAATGGCGTAATGTTTTATACTATCGAAAGATTGAAAAGACTCAATGTGAAGGTGGTAAGAAGAAATACTCACCTTCCTGGTAGTCCGCTGCGACGAGACTTCACTCGTTGATCAGCAGGCAAAAATTGTATAGTGATATGCGTTACCCACAGCTCTAACACAATTTCTGGGGGAATGCGCTCCAAGAGTTCATTGACGGGAATGTCTTCTTTGGGTCCGCAATCTTGATAGTGCAGCTTGAAAGCCATGTACTCCAGCATTTTCTCCACAATTATTCCACTGGCATAAGGCGCGTAAGTACCCAAACTTATACTATAAACACGTTCAGTGCCTACCGCTCATTGATCTCGCATGTCCGCGTCACGGCCTCCGAAAATGAACCTGTCATGAAAGAACACGGTTTGTGGCACGTGAAAACCATGCAGTTGAAAGAAGACGCGACGCACTGTTGGAATCCAACATATTACGCATGGTTCCACTCACGTTTGCGACCTTGCGCCGAACGATGTATGAGAAACCATTAGTGCTTGTTACGCGAACCCAGTCAGAATCGTTGGGTTCAGGCTGAACCAAACTGTGAGTGTTGAGTTGAAACATGTGATATTTGGGGGCGTACGGGCATCTCAGTGTCTTCCATTACAGTTGTATGAGGGTAAGAGAGAAAGCTGAGTTCGCGATGTGGTAGTGAGCTAATTCTGTTCAATGTTGTTTTCAATAAAGAGGAGCCTCTGTCGGCTATCGCGTCAAAACTGGGATCACGTGATCCCATCACTGAACACGTCGACTGACAGTGACTTTCTGGCCAGCTTGTCGACATTTCGCAATGTTTCCCCTTCATATCGTGGCGCTGCTCGTAGCAGGCGCGCAGGCCGCTGTGCTCACTCTCCAGTCTCCCAGGCTCGTCGTTTCTTCGTCTTCAGGCTCTCAATTGCGATCCGAGCCGTAGGTGTATCATCACCGCAGCAGCAAGATACTACTGACACGTCCATCTTTTTTGCAGAATTTCCCTAGTACAACCTGTATCAACACCTGTGGAACTCACTAGCTCTGATACACTGAAATTGACATTCCAAGTTGTGGAGAAAGAGAGTGGAAAAGGCGTTCAGCCCCACCAAACATTCCTTCGCTTCTATGACGAACAGTCTGGGGAGGAGGGCATTCAACCTGTTCGTGTGACGATTGGTGGAAAAGCCAAGTTTGAGCTGGTGTGTTCTGGATTGCTCATCTTGAAGCGTGAATTCTGAGATAATTTGATTTAGAATATGGCCAGACCTCCTCTCTCACTTCCCCCTACCTCTGACGCACCTCTCAAAGTCACACTTCTGATTGGCTCTCCCCTGCACACTCCTTTGAGAGTGCCGCTCTTTGATCTGGTCATCCCCGCCTCTCACCCTTCCCCGGTTCACCCAGATGAAGCTTCATTCCACCCGTTACCTGAGCTTCATCACACATTCCGTCCCGAGCATAAGCTCCCGCCTCGTCCCATATCCATGCTATTCTCTGCCGTAGTCCTTGCACCGTGGCTTGTTCTTATCGCTCTGGTACGTAACCACGACTTTCTATTGTTTTCTCTCAACTCATACATTTTTACAGTGGAGCCAGCTGCCCCTTCGCCTCCCGTATTTATTCTCAGTCAGCGTCCTCCCATTTGTTGTGACCCTCGGTGCCTTCGAGGCTCTGTTGGTGTGGTATTGGGTCGACCTCAAACTCGGACAGGTCCTCGCATATGGCGCTGTGCTCGGCCTTGTTACGATCTTCACTGGAAAGCAGGCACTCTCAAAAATCGGTGATAATAGAACCAGCCGTAAATAATCTGTACCGATATACCTTGCTAGAACAGAATCCTTATTCTTTCAAGATCAACTGTGCGTAAACCCGAATCATATTCACCGACTAACGAATCATGAAACATCAACGATATCTCGTCCTTTCACTGGGGATTCCTGTGGCCACCGTTGAATCGACTAGGACTGATAGCGGGAAGAGCAGGGCCAGTTTTGGCGGTGAATGGCTTAGGGGGCAGAATTGTGTTCGAGCCATACGAAGCCTTTGCCTTGGGCGCCTTGTATGGATGTGCCTCGGTATTGAACACATCTACGGACACGACATCAAAAATGGGCCCAATATTAGCGAATGGCCAACACTCACATTCATCTAAGCTGATGTGCTCGGGATCGTCGAAGGTCAGATACCTAGTGTGCAAGTTAGTAGAGTTCGAAGCAGATTAAAGCTCAACAGGCAACTTACAAGTACTTGAGCACCTCGGCAAACCAGAAGCTCTCCGTATCATCGATCTGTGTGGACTCTACATTATTCACATCGTCCAGTCCAGCATATCCCGTTGGTGTCTGCAGGAACTTGTTGAAGCTCTCAACAGCGCTAGCTGCCCGTTCAAGGTACTTGGGATTGCCTGTCGCACGCCAAGCGTAAAAGTTCGACTCGAGCACCTCAGGGCGCAGGATGTATGCCGAGGAGGTGATATAAAATCCATGTTGGTTGTTAAATTTGATTTGTTCTGCAGTGAGGGCGCTTCCACCCGTGAAGTTGCCGTCGGATGAGATAAACGCGAAACCTTCAGGCCCGATTCCAGTCCTAAATAAATCGTGTATCAAGTGTGCAGTCCCGGTCACGAGGCATGCGACGTACTGAGTGCTGGCGTATGTATTCCAACAAGCTTCATTGAGCTCGAGACCGAAATCGACAATCGTGTCATTGTTGAGCAATTTACCGCCTGTTCTTCTAAGATTTTCGCTTGCCTCAAAAGAATGAGAGCCACTCACCGAAGATCCAATTTCCACCATGGAAACAGGCCAAATGCGAACTCACGTGGCGAATTTGTTTATTGGCGTCGAAGTCCGCAAGGTAAAGGTGATTTCCTACTGTCGACCTCTACTCTATCTCATTAGCATAATGTCAACTCATAAATGGTTTGAAAAATCACCCTCGCAAGTGTCTTGATCGAAGAATCGACGGCTGTAAGCCACGTGTTGACAAACAAGGGGTCATCTGTGTTCGAAAGCCTCGCATACTTGATGAGATACTCGAAATAACTGTCAGAGCCACCGCCCCATGACTTGATAATGAGAGGTTGGGTCAATGTGGAGTTTTTGGACAAAAACAGAAGCTCCACTTACCACATATCCTCCGATAAATGCCCCGTTTGAGGGACTGATTCCTTGAGCAGCCAAGCCTGGCAAGGGTGCAGGCTGGTTGCAAAAATTAGCCCGACGTTGTTGGGCGTCAGCAAAAGGCCATGCTTCTGACGTACAAGATTTGCGATATGGCGAAGTGCCCCAACAGACAGATTAGAGTATGTCTGGTTACCAGTATGGGCTGAAAGAGTTGACCATTCAAGCGATAGCTTTTGAATAGGTGAGTAATATAGGATACTATGGTCGTTAAGGATACTTCACATACAGTCCCAGCTTCTGCAATATTGGACTAAAACCGATTTATCAGCAGTGGAACCATTCAAATCGCTAGAACCCCCCACGTACGCCTCCTATAGAAACAGCATTGTTGGCAAAGTTGATGAAACCATACGGAATAGCATTGGTCTGCAAAGTTAAGCGGCTTTCGAAGGAACCATAAAACGTAAATACTTACGCGAACCCATGCAAAGGCCATCTTGTCAGCGACTTGCTTCGCCTTCTCGAGAAGGATGGGATATTTCTTATCGCTGAGCTCATATGCGCTCACAAGACCACCAAGATAACGGATGGTAGTTTCAAAGACGCTAACGGACCTGTAGTGTAGGAGTGATCAAGGAGCGAAAAGACATACCTCACTGTATCGCGAGTCTGTGATTTGCTAAAATCAATTGTGCTAGTGAAGTTGACTGCTTCCAGAAAGAGATCCTGTTGCATAAGAATGCCATAGGTCCTTGTGCGGTTGAATAGAGGCGTGTCGAAAACGTACATCCAAGCCCATGATATGCTTTTGAGAATCAAAATAAGCTTGTTAACGCATCATCAGAAGCCAAGTAAAGACCATTGTAGTCATTGCATCTACGATGCTTGCACCTATTCAAACTGAGCCATGCTCAGCGTACAGAAACATGACGGAACGTACCCCAGCCATTACGGCCATCCGAGAAGCCTGGTTGAGACGATGATCATTGTCTCTTCGTTAGAAAAGGTTGAAAGCATAGGTGTCGAACCTGTGCTCAAGGGAGATAGGTCGTCATGTCCGAAAGCAAACTTCCTAAAAGCACAATTTCGTAAGTAGAACCACAGGAATGGATGCCTGCTTAGCATACTTGTAAGCAGAATAGCTGTCAGTGAAAATCTTTTTGACTGCTGCCTTGTGCACGACAGCGTCAGGAGGCAATTGTAAATTTGATTTCTGAACATTGGCTGCCAATACAGCGGGAAGTGAGATCGAGAGAAGGACTGGAATAAGTCGAAGTGCCACCATAGTGACAAGGACAACAGGGGTAGTCGGATGGACAGAAGGCTGAGGAGGTCATTACTTATAGCATTCGGGAGTCGAACCCGGATCGCTTACAGGCTTTCAGGCTCGCTATGGGCCTTCTGACACGGTCGTTCCATCAGGGTATGTCGAGGTTCTCCCTCGCGTAGGGGAAAATTTCAACAGCTTTTTACCGTGGTTCTCCAGCTATGTCACGGTGTTTTCTTTCGACGTCCTCCCGAGGTTTCCTGACAGGAAGGGGAAAGATTTACCAATCCGGGAGAGTCGCGGCTGTAATGCCTTCTTTGAATGGGAGGTGTATCCATATGTAGGCTTTTGGGCTGTAAGGTTGCCTAAAAATCCCCTTGTCCGCACATAGCCGTGTCAGCATGTTCTGAGCATACACTTCTGCCACATGAAAAAGAAGCTCATGACTGATGCAGCGCGTGGTTGAGAACTCATGTGTGATGCCGCGTCAAAGGTAACTGCACCAGCCCAGAGAGATAGATAGAGAGACGTTGAAGTCGACGGCTGCAATTAGAGGGTAGGCAAAGTGTCCATTAGCTCGGCCAGTGCGCATCCTGAGACAAGGTCCAAAGCGCAATCTAGAGAGGGACATTCCCGTTATTTTCGGCCATGTAGGCGGCTCCCTCA
>JABAJT010000100.1:0-15469 GCA_018850275.1 Tephrocybe sp. 9174TJB
TACTCTTGAAACTTCATTTCTTTTGACACCGAGCGCCGAATGGAAATAACATTTCCGGTTTTGAACTACATGGACTAGTGGACTGGATTTCAACGACATATGAACACCTCTTGATGAGAGTGATCAAAGATGAAAGGCGTAGGCCAGAAATATTGCAACGACCTTGTATGAATCACTGATTGAAGGAATAGACGGGTTCGAACTACTTTTGTGCCACCCACAATAGAGGCCGTGAGTAGCATACTCAGCGTAACTTGTCCTGGTCCACTGCGAATGAATGATATTCTTGATTAAAGTGCTTGAAAAAGACTATTTCAAGCGTTTCAACATTGACCAGGCGCGGATGTCATGTGCAAAGTAAAATGAATGCTCTCGACATTAGGGTCCGAAGGGTGCACACGTTCTCCACTGGTGACCTATGGTGCTATTTTGCTCTATTGTTTTCGACAAGACAACTCTAATGGTGGTGGTGAGCTTGAGGCTCCTCAGCCGTGGCATGCTCAAGGGGGCCAGTTTGGACATCGAGGGCATAAACTAAGATGAGAGGTTGGAAGTGATCCGAGTGAAACAAGCATGAATGCGCACCAGAACCACACTCGGAGCAACGCGCTTGCCTTTCTTGGGTCAGGTTGAACCACAGGACGTCATGGGAGTCCGCAGGAGAACCAGTGCATCCTACAATACGCTCAACATCCTAAGGTGTTTAGAGAGCGAATGAGTAGGATTTTTGAATTTAAATGTGACACAACACGCACATAGGACGGGACAAGGATGGGATTCGCTTTGGTTCCAATTCTGCTAGCATCAAGAGGAGCATCGTCAAAGACTTTGACACCCTCGAGCTCTCCCAAGAGCTGAAGACGCTCGAGACCAGTAGCTTGCTCGACGTCGCTGGGAATTTCACCGGGCTTTCCTCCAACACCGAAAAGTTGAGGTGGGGCTGGACCGTGCGAATCAGAGGCGCGGAGGGTTGTGTGAAGGGCGCGGAGGGCGGAGGGGGCCCTAGCCTTGATATTGGCGCGCGCGACGACGGCGACGGGGCGAGCAGCACGCACTGCAGATCTGAACATGGTTTTGAGGTGGAGAGAGACGGAGCGTCACAGGATACCAGAGTCACATGTGACACTTTTCCGCACACCTCCGATTTGATTATGTAATTTAATTGGCTTCACGCTTCAATTTCCCTTTCTGCTCTCCTTCAAGGCGGCATAAGCTCGATTTTTAGCGAGGACGACGTGTCTTTTGTCTATATGGCCTGGAATATATGCTTTGTTGCTGCTTTTTATCTGTGTATAATCAGTGAAACATCAATTGCCCAATGACTATTCCTTTTTGAGGAATGAAACGACTTCTATTCGCGGCGGCGCATTTTATAGTATATAACAGTGGCACTCTCGTTACACATCCTTCTTTGTCTCTTATGCTTCAATCCTCCCATTCCACCCCAGAGAACGGCCTCCCAAGCAACGCCTTGCCTTCTTTCTGGACAACGCCTTCGCAATATTCGGTCGGCTCCATGACAAGTGCGGCGCAGAGACGACTCAAATTCAAGTCCCTGTTCAGAGGATGGCGGTTGATTATTTTGGGATCATGTATGTCTACAGCATATATCATGTTTGATGCATACTAACGACTCGCCCAGGGTTGAATCTTCTACTGGTCACGATACCTATTTCAGTGCGTGCTTTAAGCCCCAGCAAGACGAATAGTTAACCCGAACTTCTAGTGGACATTGAATCTGACTATGCCAGACGCTCATGTTCTTAATTTTATCTGTAAGGAGACTCCATTGACAGAGAAAGTTTTACTGACTCAATTACAGTCTGTTTTCTAGCTCTCATTCCTTTGGTCAATGTCAGTGCTTTATATTAGCAGTCATTGTTTCTAATCTGATGCCAATGGTTTTACAAGCTCCACGATCATTCAACGCACGAACTCGCGCTCAGGATCGGAGGTTCCAAGGCTGGCCTTATCAATGCAAGCTTGGTATGAACGCATATATGCTTCCTCAATCCGTATTTGATTCTCATTTGCATGTATAGAGCAACATGTCTGTTTTTCTATATCCTTTCATTTTATTTCCTGACACTCTACATGTAGGGTCAGCATTGTAGTCGCGGTAAGGCAGATATGTTTGTTGTTGTTCAGGTTTGACAATATTCTTCTAGATAAGTGCATTGCGTAAATGCCATCTCACATTTGTTCAGTCGGCTCGTGAGTGTGAATACATAGACACCTCCTTCCTCCATTGATCCTAGATCGAGTAATGGGGTCCATGTTAAGCAAACTTCGTAAGTGTTCTGAGTCTAGGTCATCATTGATGGATGTATGTGATGCGACTCTCCTCCAGTTCTTGTGCTCGGTCTATGTTTCTTTGCTGGAGGAACACGGTTTTCCGAACAAGGTTTCGACCCAAGTGCGTTGATCTTCATCCACGAATTTATAAGGTCAATCAATCGATATCTGCCCTTGATATAGCCGCCGTACAATTACATTCATCACTGCTGAGCATCAGCGTCGGGGCGCTGTTCTTTCCTGCTGCTTACCACTTTGCCCTGGGCGGTACTGCGACAGATATCCCAGACTCTCAGAAGAGTGGTATATTACACATGAGCCACGGAGTGAGCTACTTTTCCTTTACCTACTTGCGCTCTTTCTCAAATTTTCTTTTGGAGGTGTCTATCGTACTCCTTTGCAGTGAGCACTCGATTCAAATTCTTGGCCCCGGCATGTTTAACCTAATGATTGCTATTAGTTTATGCCGCCTACCTTGTTTTTCAGTTGTGGTCACATTCACACCTATATACCAATGAGAGGAATAGGCAGAGCCGAGACTCAAAGATGTTCGAATCTCTTCGAAAAACACACGAAGGCTCCTTGTCAGCGGCAAGCAACGATAGCATGGATGATTTTGCTCATCCTAGGGAGCATCGCGTGTACGTGTCCTCCTCTGCAAGACAAACACACCCAGAGACATCCCAATTTACACTGGCACCGGCTGGCTCGCCTGGAAGTTCACAAGCTGCTCTCGTTGTACTAAATGGTGATCCAACTGTTAGACTTGTACCTCAGGCAGGTGGATACCCCATGACGCGGGTATGCTCGACCAGCAGCGGGGACACCATGATCTATAATGGGAGTCAAACGAGCGTCGAGAAGGTAGACGGTCCGTTTGATACTGGACTAAACAATGATGGGGCCTGTGAACATGATATTGCGACCCCGCAGGAGCCTCGCGTAGGACTCTTGTTGGTGATTATTGTGCTGATATTCGTTACAATCGTGCGTATTCGCCTCTCGTGATATACATGCATTTCCCTATCTCTAACATTACGCAGGCGACGACCGTCACCGCCGACTGGCTCGTGGATTCGATTGATCGAGTATCCTCGACAATTAGCAAGGAATGGGTCGGTCTCATAGTATTGCCCGCTGTAACATCACTGGCAGGTGGGAGCATACTTGTGTTCGCAAGTTTTCACTGAGATCCCTTTTGCAGAATGTATGACCGCAGTCAACGTCTCAGTGAAAGACGACCTGTCCTTCAGCATCGGAGTTGCCGTGGGATCTGCTATTGTGAGTTAACTGCGAGTGTAGGATGCCAGACAGCTTGGCTGACAAAGTGTGTAGCAAACGGCCTTATTCGTTATTCCGTGGGTGGTCCGGTTGAAATTCAAAGATTCTAAATCCATACCTTGTCGAAGGTTTATTGTCTCTCTGGCATGGGCCATGGGTAAGCCGTTGTCACTTCTGATGGACCCTTTCCAATCCCTCGTGAGTGTCATATCGACCAGAATAAGTTCCCTCATTGAATATCTAATTCCTAGGTGCTCTACATCTCTGGTGAGTTACTTGCAACGTACAACTACTGTCACTTTAAGTCTTCTGCAGTCCAAACAATGGGTTACATAGTAGTAGATGGCAAGTCGAATTGGTTAGAAGGAATGATTCTCATCTGTGAGTTTGCTCTGGTGTAAACCCTGGATTACTCGACCCAAGTCTTTTAGGCCTCTACATCATCATCGCAGTGACATTCTGGTTTTACCCAGGTTTGTACTACGTTCCACAACAACCTCAGAAGAAATGAATCAATGTCGTTATAGGCTCTCCTCTCCCAACATCACTAGCAGCGTGTGTCATTTAGACCCTTCAACCCCCTGGACTCTTTCTTTCTTGGACATTGTAGCAATGGACTGTATTACACATCACACTTGAACTCACATCGCCATCTCTTCACTATAGACACCACTCCTTAGACTACATACACATCATACCTATAACCACATTTGTTCTGACGTATATCGTAGTAATCGTATGGCTTCTTACCATTATGAGGAATCTTCGCATGACCTTTCTCAATACGAGGCGATTCCGTGAGTGATGTTATAGGTAAGACCTGGATTTGGTATGATAGGTAGTTGGGACGGAAAGCTTTCCAATAGAAGATCAGCAACCATTCTGCAAGGATAGTCAATTAGACGAGTCCCAAAGACTTCTTGCAAATATCGTACCTCCCGAAAACGGTCGTGCCGTTTGGGTTGAGATCTATTCAAAACGTAAACAAGATGCCCCGAATGATCTTATCAGGAAAATAATTTCACGAACGAGTGTTGTCATCTGGGAGTCTGTTCAGGCGGTGGGCTGCGTCAGGGCCAATCGCTTCAACCTGGCAAAAATACAAAGCTCAAAAATGAAACAGAAGGCGAAATAGTGATCTCACATAGGCAATCGAAGCCTCGTGCAAATCGATCCAGTGAGTGTTCTCTTGGCGGGCAACAGAGATGGTTGCTGTTAAGTCAACACAAATCAGTCCGTGACGCTCACCAAAGTCCAGATTCGCACGTACCGTTTGCCCAGAGCGCAAGGGCATCGGAGATCGTGCCGTCCGCATTGAACGTCCTTCTGGTAAGACTGGTGACCAAGACGGGAACCCCGCCAATAGCGCGTATCTGTTTGACCATGGATGTCAAATTAGCCGCCATCGACTCTGGAGGTGCTATTTTTTGGTCGTTGTGCCCAAATTGGATCGTCACAATTGTACATGGTACGTCCCACCGCGACTTCACCTTTGATTGCAGCCAGAGAAACATTCCAGTATCTACACAGTGCAAGAATAATGCCAACAATGTCTCATGAAATTACAAGAAATATTTGCCTATACATACCCATTAGCAACGAAGGAACCCGTGGTAGCGCCGTTATGAGCCGTGTTTATACAAGGCGTACCAGGTAGCACAGAAGCAATGTTGCCTGTTATCTCCGAACCGCATAACCCATTTCCCCAACCACCACTATTGGGTGTCGTACTGAAGCAAAGGTTAGGCCAAGAAGTTAGGATCACCGAGCATCGCACCCATTCGCCGTGGTACTGTCTCCGACCAACACAAAAGATGTCGGAGCGATAGATGGGGCAAGGGGTCTAGGAACGGCTACAACGCTCATAACCAGAAGTAGCCCAAAAGCAGTGCGCAAATAATGCATGGTTAGTGAATGGGAAATTTCTCAACGCCATGCGAAATATAAATACGGTTGAGAGCACGACGAAACATTCAGCGCACAAGGACGGGCCGTGGAGCTTTCCCGAAACCCGGAGAGACAACGAGCAGCGGACCTGGACGGTGCGGTCAAAGAATAGTCAGTTGACTATTACTAGTCGGTGGCAATTGGTGACTTTAAACGACGATCATCCTTCAATCAAAGCACATTGAACGAGGAACTGATACAGCTCATAAGTAGTAGCGATCACCTGGAAGCATTGGCAGATGACAATCAGAAGGGGTCACAAAGATTGAAACTGAATCAACTGACCAATCTGACCCATTCCAGGATGCATAAACCATACTGGGCGACCAGCGCCCTCCGTATCGTCATCCCCATTATGACGCTCTGACCACCCTTCGCGCATCTCGTCATCTACAGCACCACAAACAATTGTCACCTGTGGGAACGCACGGCGGAAGACCGATACCCCGCCTCCACGCGCAACCAGGAATGTTATGAACACAATTCTGTCTTCCCTCACGCCATGGTCAAGCAGCACACGAACGGCCATAAATGCTGCTGCAGCTGTGCCAATCTGTTGGAATGTATATCAGTGGTACTGCGTGCACTGTGATCACTAAAATCACCTGTGCGTCTAGTAAAAATACCCAACTCTTCTCCGCGAGATTCCTCAGGCGAACACAATGTGGAAGCATCGAATGCAGGAGCAATGGTTCCCCTGTCGAAGCGTCAGATTGTATGAGTAAAGAACCAAGTGGTACGTCGTTGATGACACGTCGGAATCCACGTTCTAAGGCGCCACCGCTACACCACCCATCAAATTGAGTATTCTTCGTTATAAGAAAACGTGAATATACCCACGACCGCAAAATGGAGACACCGCAAATGCTCTACACGATCTAAATCAACAAGCTTCTACAAAGTAAGTTGGTGGAATCTTACCTCCGTATCTAGCACCTTGCCGTGTGATTCTACACCAACGGGCGTTGTGACTATCTTCGGCACGTATGGCAGGAACTGTAGGGCATTCTCCACGAGGAGAGTCGACAAGCGGTCGACAAAGAAGACAAAATCGAGTTTGGAAGTTTCTGCAGATCTTAATATCGTGTAGATTCCCTTTGAGGAGTGTTAGTTTACATTTAGATCGAAAGGTTCGCACTGACCATCAGCTGGGGTGTTTGAGGGAGAATCTTTAGATTGAGGTCCTCAAGTTTGCTTTCTGGGCTCGACGTTCCCGAGGAGCTATTTGGGAAGTAAAGGTCTGGGATAGCCAACTTTTGTCGGAAGTGGTTGGCGCGTTCCTCTAATTGTCTCCTAATGTGTGCAGATATGAGATCGATGGCGACTTCGTTGTTCGATCCGGGAACAATCTGTGAAAAAAAAAATTATCGACCATACGATTTTTAGTTTAGAATGCCTACAATGTCGGCATATGTTGATGTTGGGCGGACAAAATTGTCGTACGCAGGTTTAACGAATCGAAGGTACCTGCGCCGGTTTGAGTTGAATGATTTCTGACAGCGCGATGACTTCTAGCTCACTGATCCAGAATTCCTGACACATCTCTGCCACGTTCTTTAACATCACGCTCTATTCGACGTGCAAGCATTAGATCCGAATCGCATTGCACGAATATCTGCGGCCGTGAAACGGGCGACTGATTGAACAAACAAGAATTAATACCTTGAGGTCGTATAGGGCTCGTAGATTGGGATCGTGAAGAACCATGATTCCTTCCGCTAAAGAAGGTACTAGTCATTAGAGGGGCGACAACTTGGTCATTCAACTTTACTGACTGATAATGATGGTAGCACCGTACAGGTACTGCTTCTCTGGTAGTCGTTGATGTTCAGAGAAGGAATAGATTGGAATATTGGACTGCTTGCAAGCTTTGAGGTCGGCAAGGCACTGAGTGTTGATAATATGTCAGACAAACAATTATAACGTTCTTTGGACGAAAGATTGACCCCTGTAAACATAGGCATGTCGATGGCATCTGGATGGTCAAAATCTATCTTATTTGCATGCGCAAGCTCTAGTTCCTCTGGTGTATGAAACTTGTAGAAGCTATCCTAGCATGCGCTCATCTAAGCACTGGCTTCGGCGGAAAAGATTGGTATGCCAATATACCTGGGATAGTATAATGACTGTGGGTATAGATCCCAGAGCCTTCACGATCTCCCGGGCGACATGGGTCTAGTGCGGTAAATCAATTAATTTTACAGCCAACGGAGAACTTTTTATTACGAACCTTTCCACTACCGGACCCACCTACAAGTTAGGAAGTCACATATCAATGACTGCGTTACAGAGTGAATGGAATGCATACCAGAGACAGCCACAACGTACGCATCCCATGTACGTTTACCGTCTGCTCCATACCTGAAGGGAGCTAGATGATTAATAGTCAGCCCCAGTTGCAATTTGGGTCCAAGTACCAGGGAGGCCGCCCATGCGACACTAGAACAGTGTTCTTCTTGGGTTGAAGAGACAAGTAGGGTGGTGCATCGCTGTAGGGTGTGTTTTCAGTCGACAAATGCTTGGAAAGCGAATCAGCCATCCCCCTCGACGTGGAGGAACCCAAGCACAGGCCGCACACGATACTATCGAGGTGCTCAAAAACATGATGCATTAAGTAATCAATTATCGCTTAAGCTATCAAAAGATAAGATTACGCCTATTCCAGCAAAAATTCAGCGACTGCCTCCTTCATCTGCTTTGCATCCATCTTGTGACGTCTCCACAGCTCCTGTATTTCTTCACCACCGCCATTATTTGGTAAAGAGTCGCCTGGAATCGTGGTCGGTGTCACCAAATTGGACGTCACCCACACAGGCAGGGGTACAGGATTATCCTTAGATGCTGAACCGACCGTCGTCCCTCTGCTGCTTCGGCTCGTGAGAGTTGTATGACAGGAATAACATAGGAATGGAGTTAGAGATGGCGATGTTGAAGGAGAGGGGGTAGCCCGATTCTGATCTGGAAAATGAGATGGGTGATATGATCCAAGAGAGGAGGCATCTTTGAACGATCGAATCGATATTCGTGACTTCCAGTCCTGGAGCCCATACTGCGCAGGCCTTCTGGGGTATTAGCAACATATTCTGGACAGAACTCAGGTTCAACGCACCGTTCACACAGCAAGCATACCCCACCAATCCCCGAATGCTTCGGTGACAATTTGGCACATGTCCGTGCAATGGTGGATACAGTTGATGGATAATCACGCTCCAGCCCGACGATGAAGTCTTTAGATCCATATATAACGTCAACCACATAGACACGTAGCATCAATGTTGCATACCTTTTGTTAATGGTCCGATACTCTGTTTTCCACCAGGGTACTTTTCACGACCGACGACATCAAGACCCTGCCACCAAGCCCACATAGCGCATTCCTTCATCCCAGTATCTTGAAGAGGTCGAATGACACGGACGGCACCATTATCGTGTCCGTTCTCTTTCCACATTTGTTTTGGCTTCCATTCTTCTTTGGCTTCTTCTCTTACTACGAATCCCCCACCTTGTGAGATCGAAGATATCAGGGATATAGACAGCGACGTCAAAGATGTTCCGAGAAGGAGGTGTGATGATCCTGTCGCAGATGCCGTGTGGAGGAGAAGCATGCGCGTCAAAGTGTTGATTGCACTCGGAATTGCAGTTTGAGTGGGAAGGGAGGAGATGTATCGTTGGAGTTTACTTGTCGGTGTCTCAGAGCCTTCTGCATCTGAAATTGATGACAGTATGAGGTCTATTGGAGGAAAAGATTGAGACAATGGACTGTAACAAGCAGGGAACCACACTGGCCTTCGTTTGTCAAATCCATCCCCAGATCCTCTGCGGCACTTTTCCCACCAACGGTATCCCACCAGGCCTGACTAAACGCATCTTCAACCCGGAGAGCAATGAAAGTAAGTCCTTCATGTTTTTCCGCTACTGCACGAATTTCCTCCGTTCTGTCTCTCGTCTGTTTAAGAAGTTTATAAGGATGTTTCGTTGCCTCACGTAGGAAGACGTACCCCTGGGAATGCACTGCACGTTTCTACATAGCATACGGCACCCCGAGGCCAAACAAGTAGATTACGTGGGTGATCTTTTCCGCCTCTAGGTTTCCCAGTTGCCTCGTCGATTGGTGCATCATGAAATGAGAAATAAGTTCGGTAAACCAAGTCCAACAACACAGTCGATCCAAGTCCTCCAGAGAGCCCAATAAGAACATTTCCCGCCGCTTTCAGACCTACACGGCGCTTCCCATCTGGTAGAGGGTTGATTGTAGGATCAAGCATTCTCCGGAACTTGACTGAGATGAGGGGAAAGAAACATTGCCTGTGAGCAAATTGAGTCAAACGATTGGGAAGGGAATCAATAAAATCTACACACTTGCAGTATACTGCATGTCGAATAACGATGTTCCCTGTGTTGTCCTTACATCGCACGCATTGTTTCGATTTGTCGAATTTGGTGCGACCTCGATGGTCCTGCAAGATTGGTAACAAACTCTAGATATCCTAAGGAAACTCACGAGGCATAAGAGCATCGGTCTCAGTCTCTGGGTTACCGCAGGACGTGGACATGCTTATTCCTACTTTTAACTGCAATTTGTTCGTAGGGCAGCTGAGAGAATAGAATCAGTCTGATCTTACCGATCACACATCATTTTTAATGTTGAGATAAGATTTGATGTTCAACCAAGATGGCAATTGAGCTTATCTTCTCAAGCTCTCAAGCTCTCACTTCCGCTTATCCTGCTCATTAGGGGTGGAGAAGCTAGTATTCTGCTGTGCAGCCCGTCCCGGAACTATCACTATGGCTAGCGCTTTCTTCTATGGCACATTAATGCACCCAAAGGTTCTACAACGCGTTATCAAGCACGATGGTCCTGAACTTCAAATCTGCCCGGCTGTATTGTTGGTAAGAACGATCATCAGACTCGGAATCAAGTAGGCTCAGTGTACGTTCGGGCGTAGGATTATACCCGTCATAAAGTCAAGGTATGATCCACTGACATCCATGATTTTCATTGCGAACATGGAAACGACTTTAGAGAGCGGAATACCCAGGCATGGTGCCATACGAACAAAGCCGCGTTCTTGTCAAGCATGAATTGAGTCCAGAAGAGAGATCGGTTAGAGGAACCTTAGTAACTGGCTTATCCGAAATGGACCTCCGACTACTCGATATTTTTGAGGGACCTGTTAGTATATCCTTGTCCGTAATGTGCTCTGGGCTCAGAGGCTCTTGTAGGAGTACATTCGGAAAGGCGTCGACATCCATCCACTTGATGCTCTCGTCAAGTTGTCAGAATATGCCAAGGACGACAGAGCCCTCATTCCTACTAAACCACCTGCACTCGTTTTGTCCGAGCTACCTTCACCAATCCGTGCAGAAACATACGTATACGATCTCTTCAAGAGACTAGAGCCCGAGTTGTGGTCATTTGAGGACTTTGTGAAGAACAACGCTTGGAAGTGGTATGGAGAACAGTTGCCCGACGACGACGTCAGGTGGGCGGAGGTAGACGAAGAGGGTGCCTAGAGAGTTTTACTGGTAACTAGTCCCTGGTGACAAAGACAAGCTCTAGTAGCTGATATTGACCATGATAACTGATTAGTCGAAGTCTTACTAGTCGTACTAGTAGGTTGAAGTTCAATCGGTCATGACGCCACGTGGTTCACGCGGGGGCATTCAAGTTGTCATTCCTCATCCACACTGGCGCCCTATATTTGCCTCCATCGTCTTTGCCGGTGATAAACCCATCTTTCAGTAACGCATAGTGTCCGGAAGGCCCCTGTCAACCTCGTTCGTCGTGTTGAATGGCCTATAGTTCCTGCCGTACGCACCGAAGTTAAAACCCGTTGGCAAGGTGCGAGATACGGAGATACAATTGTTCTTCTATGAAAGGTTGTTTTGTTCGTTCATTTGGATTCTATAGAGTTACGGTAATATTTGCGGTGTCCCTATTTTGTGCTCGTGGGTACATGGCATTCAGGTTTATCGAAAGAAAGATTGTTCAATATGAGAAGCTATGAGAAGTGGTGGCACACTGGCGCCTTAGAAGCGTCATTAACGACACTCCACTTGGTTCTTTACTCCAATCTGACGCTTCAAGCGCAGAACCAGTGCTCCTGCATTCAATACTTCCACACTGTTGTATTCGGGTTCTCGCGCAGAAAAGGTGGACGGACGGTCATTACTGATAGACGTGCAGGTGATTCAACGATTGCACTGCAGTCACCTTGGAATGGGTCAGATTAGTGAGTTGATTCAGTTTCAATCCCTTTGGCTCTTCTGATTGTCGTTCGTTCGGCTTTGCTTCCAGGTGATCGCTCCTACTTGTGAACTGTACGTTGTCCTTGTTCGAACTTCTAAACACACACGTTACTTCTGGAGCTAAGCGTTTTTAGGACACTTCATCATTTAAAGCCACCAATCATCGCCGACTGTCAACTGCGCCATTCAAGCTTGCTGTTCACTTTTTTTTCCTGTTTCAACGAAAGTTCTACGGCCCGTCCTTGTGCGCTGAAAGTTGGAATGGTTCTTCAATGTCGCCCCCCCTTATATTTCGCGGGCCACATCGCATCGAGAAGTCAATCCTGTCTCCTATTGCCTTCTATTGGTGATAATTAAACAACTATGCATTACTGTCGCCCTGCTTTTGGCCTGCTCCTAGTTGTTAACGCTCTCGCTCTTCCCAGCACCCTTGTGCCGCCTATCCTTGGGACATCTTTTGTTCTGATCGGAGATAGTACCACGGCAAATACGTGCGACGTTCGATGATGCTAACTGCTTGTTCTAACCCTTCCTTCACAACAGTGCTGGCTGGGGCAACGGCCTGTGTGGTTCGGAGTTCACAGGCAACATTGCTTCTGTGCTCCCCGGTACTCCTTGCATAAACACGGCTCACAACGGTGCGACTACTGGTTCCTTCGTTGCTAATGGGTACGTATGGCAAAATCTCAATTTCGCGAGACATTGTTGGTCTAATTAACGTACCTATATCTCTAGTTTTTGGAATACATCTCTCGCTGCAATTAAAGATGAAGTCGCGGCCGGTCGTAGAACAATTGTGACCATCCAGTTTGGGCACAACGACCGGGGCATAGCGCCTCCAGAGTCGATGGCGGCTAATTTGACATCCATGGTCCAACAAATACGCGCGATTGGCGGGGTCCCCGTCTTGGTTACCAGTCTTACCATCAGGTCCTTCAATACGGACGGTACCATCTCTGATGTACTTGGGCCCTGGGCAAATGGTATGTGCGTTAATCTAGCCCATTCTGTCTAAACTAAGTGACCTTTATTTTACGTTAACAGCTACCATCTCTGTTGCCCGAAAAGAAAAGACTCATTGGATTGATTTGCACAAGGCCTCCATTGCCTATGTGAGGTCACTACTTCGCCTTTTGTTTCATTTTTGAGCTTTGAATTTTTGCCAGGTTGAAGCGATTGGCCCTGACGCAGCCCACCGCCTGAACAGACTCCCAGATGACAACATTCGTGCGTGAAACCTTTCGCTTGAAAAGATCATTCGGATTCTTTTTTACCTGCTGAATAGATCTCAACCCCAACGGCATGACTGTTTTCGGAAGGTATGATTCGCAAGAACTCTTTGGGATTCGTTTAACTGATCATCCTTGCAGAATGGTTGCTGATCTTCTATGGGAAAGCTTTCCGCTCCAACTACCTATCGTACCAAATCCAGGTCTTACCTATAACATTTCACACGGAATCGCATCGTATTGAGCAACGTCATGGTAATGGTAGGAAGGGATTACTAGTACTATGATGTATGTAATGCATCTTTTGGAGCATGAATTGTTTGGCGGTTATGAACTTTGGGCCTTGGTTTCTGAGTTGAACGAGAATAATTAATTAAGTATATGTTATTCCTACAGATTAAGGTATCGTATTTTACTTTTCCATCTCCTCTGAAGATATGATTAGCAGCTTTCATAGGTTTAATTAGTCGAATGAGACACACCTTCCATGAGGCTCGACGGTTTGTACCGCGCAACAACCTCAGGATTCGACTTCCACTTTGCAAGGTGAATTCCTGCGGTGGCAACCACATGTTCACCCATTTCAACGGCACTTCGCAGTTGCAGGTGAGGCATAAGATCTCGGAGCTCCCTGTGTGTATCAATCACGTCGCGGACAACTGCATGATTGCATGGCAACGGGAATTCCTCCATCTGCTCAATCATTTCGTCCGCTCTCCTCATCAGCGTTCTATACTTGTCCTTCAACCCCTCAACCGCCTCTGGTGGTACATCGTCTTCGACTTGGAAATTTTCCTGGTTGTACTCGTCTTGACGGCCTTGTCCTAGCCCCTGTTCTTCTGGTGCTGGTCCATCTTCTCGCCCGATCAATAGCTTGAATTGCCGCACCGACATTTCCTTCGTCTTTGAAAGAGTACTTGATAGGCTCTGTAACTCTTGCATTTGTCTCTCCAAATCATGCAATTCTTTGTCCAGTCGAGCTTCTTCGATTTCTTCTGAAGTTTGACCCACGCCCGGTGCCCCTTCCCCATCAGCGATATTTTTCGAAAAGGCATCCTGGTATCCCGCCATCTCTTCAGGGGTAACCTCGAGTTCTTCCATACCGCTCTCCATCATAGGCGTCGTTTGTTCCGGAGTATATTCGAGGTATTTTTCTGCAAGAAGAGGGATTACAGTTTCGTCCCGGGAAAGGATTCGCTGAATAACATCTTCGCCTTCTTCCGACTTTTCGACAGCTTTGAGTTTAGCAAGTAACGCTTCGTCGCCTTTTTCGAGCAGTTCTACCAGTTGACGGTCGCTTCGCACGTCCCTGATGCGATAAAGCGCAGAATTTGGGCAATCAAACAGGAAATACTTGGTGGAGTTGAGTATCGCGAGCACGAAGGACTTGCGCTCGTTTGAGAAGAGGATGGGTCGCGTTTCACCTCGAGTGGCATATTGGATGTTGACGTGCATCTCTATTTGAGGAAGCATAAGGTAGTAAGGGGAGAACCAGTAGTACGTGGTGAGGTCATCCCACTCTGACCAGTTGCAGCTCCAGGTTGTAGGCACAGAGGGAGGGGCAGGCCAGCACTTCTCTGCGTGCGCGAGAAGTTGGTCGTATTCTTCAGGTTCCTAGTAACATAAGGGAGTGATTGAACGTCACGGATTGAACAACTTACAATGGTAGGACCCGATTCCAGAGGCTCAATGTCAGAGGTCTCACTCGATTCCGGAGGCTCAGAAGAGGTGAAACTGATGTATCGACGTCGATGTATCGTGTTGGGAGGCGACTGGTGGCGAAAAGAGGTATTAGTTGGAATTAATATGGCGCATGCTGGTCGAGGTTTTAGAGTAGAGAGTGGCCGATAGTTGATAGATAGACGTGAACGCCGAAAAAATGCCTGCACAGCGTGCCTCCGACACCACATATGGACTCGACCGCGGTGGTTGGATTCCAAGTCCTCGAAATAAGTGGCTGTGCTGTTTTTCTCTCAGAGCTTACCAGTGTAGAACTCCTTTGCATTACGAGATATACGATAGGGTGGCATCGCCGTCGTCCTAATGACGAGCAAGCAGATCGAGAACATCGCTCTGATAGCATGAACAGACGATGTTGAGGGAACAAAAGAACAGAACAAAAATTCCTCTCTGCCTGGGAGTCGAACCCAGCTTTCGCGCGATCGACATCAAATGACAGGCGCGTGTACTAACCGATATACTAGCAGAGACATAGAATAACTTGTCCGCTGGTAGATATGTTACGCATATGCTGAGAGTGACAAATTACTTCTATGCAAGGCCAGACTTGCAAGCCGGATTCATAAAAAAGAAAAAGAAAATCAGACTAGTGTCGTCCGAATCAGAGCCTGGGCAAGGAGGAGACATAGAAATATAAAATTCTCTCTGCCTGGGAGTCGAACCCAGCTTTCGCGCGGTCTACCGAATGACAGGCGCGTGTACTAACCGATATACTAGCAAAGACTTGT
>JABAJT010000102.1:7919-19535 GCA_018850275.1 Tephrocybe sp. 9174TJB
AACCTTCCGTGACCACCCTTGTCCTGACACTGACGTTATCGATTGAAAAGGCTGTGGGGGATGCCCATCGGTATGTGTCTGGATTGAGTGATCCGTCCACGGTGAAACGACCCGTGCTAATGCCGGATGCTCTTTTTACAGGAGAGCTGTTTGATCTTGAAAAATTGTCTGACAAATGCGCCGAAACGGGTCGATACACTTTTTTCTTTTCTTCATGGCCTTTGAACATGTGGGTTGCAAAAAAATGCGAAGCACACGGCCTATCGATCTGACAACCATTTGATCCATATAGCATCGGCGGATGCGCTAGTCCACCAAATGCTGCTGTAAGTCATTTCGGCACAGTTAATAGTGACGAGATATGGACTGAACGTTTATAACCTTAAGGCCTACTTTTGAGGCTTTGGAGTACCGTGAACATTGTCATGTCTGTATTACGCCGAAATTTGATAAGCCCCGGCATCAAACCAAATGGGGCGTCAGCGAGAAAATCCGTTGAATGCGCACTCTATCTACTCATCTATCGTACTGAGATATGGACTTGCGCCTCGAGGCGCGACATAAACCCATATGCAATGTAGGAATGATCCTTAACTGATGTGCTTGCTTTGTTCTTTGCATGCCCCTGTGTGATATGACGTCGAAGAGTCCCGAATATGGTCAATCTAAGGGCTTTACGCAACAGCCACCCATGCAGCCACCCACAACTGGGACACGTTCGCCTGATTGGGCAAGAAACAGGTTCGATGCACGTGACTGCTGGATTAAGCGTGTTGTTGTTTCCAAAAGCTGGTCCAAACTGGTTGCCCATCGTCCATTTCCCCGATTCCTGTGGCCTCGTCGCCGGGCGCAACGATGAGCAGGAGGGAGTCGCGCGTGTCTATGGGCGCTCGTCAAAACGATGCCCTATTCGAATTCGAGAATTGTGAGTAGCTGATGTGCCGTGTGGGTTTCTGATTCTGACGTGTGGGTGGCAGTCAAGAAAAAGTTTCTACTCGCCAACAAGCACATAACGAAGTAAGCGAACAACAATGAACCTATGAACGTCGTACTAATCTGTGGCGCAGGCTTAATTCCACGCTGAGTGTCCGTATTGAGGAACTTAATGCCCAGATATCTGCACTGCACGTCGAGAACCTCCGCCTGCGAGCATCGGAGATCGCACTCGAAGCGCAGCTTAAACGCGAGCGTGAAAAGTCAAGGAAGATCATGTCAGAAGCTGAAGCTGCAGTGCGTCTTAAACGACAGTACTTTCCTATAAGTTTTGACTTATACCCCACATGGCAGACTCTAAACCTGACGAAACAATTGGGACAACTACGCCTATCATTTAATATCTCCTCAGAAGCACCATTACCTCCATCTCCACCACAACCTCGTGCTCGTAAACCTCCATCGACTGTCAACGCGGATCCAACAGGCTCGCCGCCAGGAAACCGTATATCGCGACAACCGAATGTTCCCAGAATATTCGAAGATGACGAGCCTTCACCTCTGACCTCTGAGCAGGAACCTGACAAGCCACCAAGCCCTGTTCTAAGGAAAACCAAAGCCAGGCCCCGCCTCTCTGCTTCTCGTCTTCCTTTACCTTCGCGTGTGTCATCGCCGCCGCCAATGCAGACAAATGGGGTCTTCCACTCAGAATTTGAGCCAACACCAATACCGAAGTCTCGCAAGCCTTCACGACGGCAGAGCGGGCTGTTAAGCCTGAACAATGAGGCCCTGTCTGTACCGCGAGCAGCCAGCCCCGCTTTCGGTTCCCCAATACGAAGGGCAGCCGGTCTGGCAGAAGAGGAGGAGGAGATGGCTGCTGTTACTGGCCAACTCGTGGATGTTGAAGACGATGTAGTCATGGAGCCCAAGTCACCACCGAAGAAAGAGAGGCGCAAGAGTCGAACGAAAGAATCCATAGAAGACACAGAATCGGAGGCGGCCGCCGAAAGTAGTAAACCTCGCGAACGGAAGAGAAAAGAGCGGGCGGATGGGGAAACAGATGGTGGGGGAAAGCCTCGCCTGCAAGACGTCACTAATCCTCGTGCTGCTCTTATATCCATAGACAATACAGGTACGCTGCAAGACTTATAATTTATGCAAGCTGGGATTTGCTAATACTATATAAACAGTTCCTACTCTATTCGCTGAAAGGGCGTTCCTCGCGACCTCACCGACACCATCAGCACCAACATCAAGGGGATCCTCGAGCCCCCCGCCTTCCGGCGAAGGGGATGGCACAACGGGAGGACGTGAACGAAGAGCAAGGAAGAGTGTCAATTATGCGGAACCCAAACTCAACACGTACGTATTGACTGTCTTCCCGATCGCCCTCTCTTACTCAATTAAAATACAGGAAAATGCGGAAACCCGATCCCCCTCCCGGAACTGCCCCGCCGAAGAAACGAGCGTCTGCAGCGGCCATCCTTGGTACGTATCGACCGCTGGAGGATGCAGGGAATGAAGCGGACAACGACACCGAGGCACGTTCATCGCTAGAGTTACCCTTCCGCACGAACAGCACCGCAATCAATCCTGAGTCCTACCCCCTCCCACCTTCTCGACCTGCTTCAGCTTCATCATTATTTTCTCCACCTCCACGCTCAACTGTGAAACGGAAGAAATCAAGGCCTGTGCTGGATGAAGATGAAAGTGACGGGGCACAGGCGGATGCGGAGTTCGGTCTGGGTGGGATGGATTCATGGGTTAATGTTGATGCACGGCGGAGAAGTGGGGGTGGGAATAGCAGTGGGAGTGGGAGCGGAAGCAAGCGAGGCTCAGGATCTCACGACGACCCGAGGCGGCACAGTATGGCTATTTGACCACTGATTTGGCAAACACATCGCAATTATTGTGCAGCGGACACTGCGGGCACCTTTCATGCATCGCATGCATGATCTTCTTTCATACCCATGCTGCTGGCGACCGTTATTTTTTGGGGTTATACACTGGTATTCTGGCATCTCAAAGGCTGGATGCGAAGCCTATACGTATCTCCAACTCTTTTTCATTCTCATTATTCATGATTACGACCTGGATGCCTTACACAAAGGGTAGATGTTCTGCGCACAACTTTACGCTGCGTAATAGTAAGTTTTCGAAATATGACTTCACGTATTGTATGTAATATATATATATATACCATATGTGCTGTGCTATGGATCCATTTTGACTTCATCTCCACCAGATCATCCCAACCATGAGAATTTGAAGGACTCCTCAGGGCAGGGGAGAGAGAGGGTTCGTATGAATGGTCGAATGTACAACTAGGTTGAAGCCACCTAAGTTCAAGATGGCTAGAACAATAAGCCAGATATTCGGATAGCTTGCAATTAATGTCCTTGCTTTGTCGTGCCTCGAACAAAGTCCTTCCAAAACTACCAGACAAGCCATCGAAGATCCATGGTGTGTCAATGAGTAACAGATCTACTCAAGATCTACGATGTTCACTGAGTGCCCAGTCAGGAGTCCTTCCTCTTCAAGAGCTGATATTATCGGCTTGATACTTTGACTCGCCCATGACGACCGGCACAATGAACGTCATTATTCTTCACCAATGTGTGCGACTTGAGCGATATATGTGTGTAGTCCTCACTGCTCAGTTCCTGGTCACGATGTTCTGCAGCTGTTGTTTAGATTGCGAATGCCAACAACGGCGCCGTCAAAATCTCCACAATTTTTTCATGTATCTCCGAGACTTCTTCGTGATGACGAGAAGATCGAGCCGTATCTGCTTCCTCGTGGATGCGAGTTGTAACTTGTCTCATCTTATCTTGAAGATGATCCAGAACAACCCAAAAAGGGAAAAAAATTGCAAGTGCTTTCAAGTTTGTCACGAAGTAAACAACAACAACAACTACCACTATGACACACTGTGCACCGTGCAGTGCTCAGATGATCCTTAGTTGGGACACATCGCATACCGTATAGATTGCACAGCGCCTCGACAGCACCTCTCTCCGAGACTCCTACGCCCTTGCCCCACCATAGCATAATTCAAAGAGCGGGATGAGGACTTCGCCGTGATTTGTTTTCTGGAGCAAGGGCCCACTTGGACTTCACCGTGTTTAATCGATCCCGGAAATCTTCATCACACTTGCTCGTTCTTGACTTTTTCAAAAGAGTTGTCCATGATTGACAGAGATTTGCCTACGGAGACTGAGTGACTCGGGGCAATGATGCTGCCAGCGGCCTCTTGTTCATCACATCTGCTCACGGAGTCTTGACGTAACTGGAATGGTGTACCACGCGCCATCTTAATGCCATCTCACACTGCCATTCAGGAGTGTATTTTTCGGGGCAGCTTTTGCTTCGTGCTTAAAATTTACATAACCAAAAAAAGTCCTCTCGTTTGCACCACTAATCGTTTCAAGGACGGCCTCTGTATAAATCCATCGGTGACTGCCTGCTAACAATAGATCTCATACCGACCCAACCTCGGGAACTTGACGTGATCGCCGCTCAGTAATCTCAAGACTGGTACAACTCGGAATAAAGGTGCTCTCCTGCCTAGGTCATCCTGTCCTCTTGATATTTGCTACACGCCATGAGCTATTGGTCCATCTAGCGAGTCTAGTATATCGAGCGGCCGACAAATAGCTTTGTCTCGTTCCAATGAGAACATTCTACGAAGTAGCCGCCTGGGACTCGCGGGGCGCCTACTTATGACTTGAACAGTGTCATCGATACTGTGACTGGATTGCCCAAGGCCTGAGTGTTTCAATTTTTCGCGGCCTATAAAAGCTTTAAAGTCCGTCTTACTGTGCATTTCTTTTTAACTGCTCCTTCTTCGGGCCGTTATCTGAGCACACAGAAAATGTGCCACAGACGCCAGTAAGTATTGAAACAACATAACTGTTTGCCACCGGCTCATCTATGTTTTGAGGGTCGCGAACTACTATCTGCAGTGCCGTCACGTTGTGCAGCTGGTATGTTCATTCCGAATCGCTTTTATATGAGCACACTACTCATAATCGGGCTCACAGCCCGATGTTGTTGTGAGACACAGCCTTTACACAGCGGGCATGGCATATAGTATTGAAACTGACATGCGGCGCAAGATCCTCTGCACGAGCCGATATTGCAAATTTAGCCTGCAACATCCTCCCGATTGCCAGCCCCCTCAATGCACCCAGACGTGTGCGCAATAGTAAGTCTTACATCTGGTGGATTGCCGTCTCTCATCTCAAAATTTCATTGCATCTTTGGCTGTTATTTCCCACCTGAACAATTTTCTATTTCATGAAACGTACAATGCAACTGCGGATTAGTCGAACCTACCCTGAACAATACTGTATGCATACCTATTTCTTTTCTTTTCTTTGAACTGATTTTTTTGGGAAGCCCCTCACATGAACAGTCTGTGCCCCGGTTGCGCAGTTATTGCGGGAACCGAAGTCCGCTATTGAAAGAACAAACTCAGATCCATCGAATCTTCATTCCATCGATGACCGATGTTTCTGTCGCTCTACCCCCAGATCAATTGATTTTGCCGTGCATTCGGGTATTCCGGATCGTATGAAAACAGGTTCCTTACCGATCGCAAACGCCGATATCTAACCTACGCCACCGTATCAGGTTTCACATCTTTAGTGATGACTGAGGCGCACGCAGAATCTGAAAAATGAGCTCATCGACTCTTCCTCACTGGTAGAATTTGAGATTACATGGCCAAGTCTGTCGAGCGCTCGTAAGTCCGACTTACCCTCATATGGGTAAGACATGTGTAAGCGGTACTATACTTGCGGTACTCTTACTCGAGAACGGTCTTGGCTGGTCACTACGAAACCGGTTAATTCAATGAAACCCGTTCAGTTTGAGAGGGAGATATCAAATTGGGCCATCGCTGTGACCTTGTAGGACCTTGTCCGAGTCAAGAGCGTCGGTTGTGCTGGTACGGAAACGTCGGGAATTGGTCAAGAAGCGACCTCTCAGCCCACTTGTGTCTGTAGTAGTACGGTTCGCATGATCAGGCCAGGCAGTGCCACAGCAATTCGGACACTTTTTTTTGGTCACGAGCGGCAATATGTCACTTTTTTTCGGTGGAACTCGCTCAAGCACCGGATCTTGACGGAAGTCTATCTGCCTGTGCTCGGCCATGATTGTGTCCCATCAAGCACAACGTAAGTGCCCCGGTTAACTTTCTCATCATTACTTGTTGTTAATTTTTTGACTTTTTTCCCCGCTTGTAGCAAGTTTCATTTGCGTTACTCCCAATAACTACCTCTCAGCAAACACCGTCGTGCAACTGGTATGTTAGCCTGCTTCTGCCACTTCCAGCCTGATGTTGTGATAACGCAGGACTTCCGCAAATTCTCCCTTGACTAACGACGAGGTCTCAAGGCCCTCGGTACTAGCTGATACTGCAAGTTTACTTACCATCTGCCCGACTGAGAGCCCCCTCAATGCACCCAAACGAATAGTACGTCCTATGTTTTGTCTCTGCTCATTATTCATCTTGATACCATCTTACGCTTATCACTCTCCTCAACGAACGTTCTTTTTGGATGAACAACCACTTCAAGTTGTGTACAAAACTTGCCAGAACTACTGTACGCCTTTTGGCTTTTCTAACAGCTTATTCTTACTCATCCCACACCCTCGTACTGTGTACATCATTAGCCTGCGCCTCACATGCGCTGCTGCTGCTGGGATGTATGTCCGCTACTGACGGGTCCCGTCACGATTGACATTGTCAAGAGTCAAGACATAGCGGACACATATCTCCGTCAAGACCTAACAGACACAGATCACAGATCTCCGTATCTACCGCAAGTTTCCAGAATGTTCCACAGTTCGACTTTTGTTGATAGAAGGTAGTTTTTATATATATAGTGTACATGCGAGATATCTAGGTCGTGGGAGCTACACCTCGTACCACTGGCCCTCGTCGTCATCTTCCTGCGCCACTGTTTCAGGTATTCAGAATTTACTTTTGGACTCCTTTGTGATTGATGAGGCGATCTAATTTAGGCTTTTTCCCGATCTCAGTAAGTCCGTCTGCAAACTGTCTACACGGACAATGCAACTGCCTACACGTACAAGCAGCATCTGCGCGGACTTCGCCGAAACGCAGGCATGGCGTATATCGCATTGGTGGCAATGCAGTTATAGTGACGGACCGTCGTTACAAGTATCCCGTAACTTCAAACCGGAATTATAGCAACTAGCAAGGAGCCGTAAGCTCTTGTCAGACCTATCTAGTATATAATATTTCACCTATCTGACAACGGTCAGACAACCATGCTGTAATCAACTGCCATAATTATAGCAACATACAAGAGCTCTTATCAGACCTCCACAATCTTGGGTGGTCACCCACAACTGTTGAAAGGTCATATCACAGTTTTGCCAATGCAAATTTAGTGAGGCGCCCCTGACGCCAGCTGTACATCACCTGTTCAACTTCAAAATCTGCTTAGAGATTTCCGCGCCCATGGAAACTCAAGGGATCAACAGTTGAAACTTGAAGCGTCCACACTAAGTGGCACGAATGCGACCATAGCTATTTGCAGGCTTATAGTAACTTCAACCTTCCACATTTGTCCTGTCACACATTTACAGATCCGTGTTAACGTGCATTAATCACCATTGAGTTCTTTGTCCCTATTGACTTGACGCTGTTTCTGATCGTGTTCTGTATTATACAATCTATGACTATTCATGGGTGTCTTACTTACGGTTTTTGTTATCTGCGCTTATGTATTCCATCTATCGTGTGCTTGGACAATAATTGCGTCCCACAGCAATGCAAATTCAAGTTCTTTGATAGGTGCACTACTTCTGCCTGGCTCTTGGATGCGGACGTTGAACTGCCGTCATTCTATTAGAAGCTCCTGGGCACTGTAACCCATATTTCCCCCCCATGCCTATAAAACAAGGTGCGGTGATCCGGATAGTAAATTAACGTATTCTAATTGCGCTGATCCAAGAAAAGTTTTAGGCCGCCAATGCCGCGAGAGCCTTGTTAATAGAAAACTCCGAGTCCCCAGCTGCACCAGTTGATGCAACCCTTTGCAATTTCCATTAGGGAATGTTTCGAGGGCTTCTGGTGAGACTATATAATGCCACATGCTGCCTAACTCTTTCTCATTTGCTCCTCCCTCTCTTTCCTCACTAATCCACCCTTAACGGTCATTAAACTTCGTAGATAATGTGCCGTAGACGCCAGTAAGCTTTCAATGTTGGATCACAAATCAATCCACTCATTATTACAGCGTTGCCAATAATTACACTCTTTGCCAACATGTTATCCAACTGGTACGTTGGCCCACTTTCCCCTTGAGTTAGCGCTAATTGAGGATTTCCTAGCCTGATGTTGTGGTAATCCAGAAATCCCACAAAACTACTGTTGAATTGATTCAATCATCAAGGTTCTTTGCACCAGTCGATACTGCAAGTTCAGTCGCTACCATCCTCCCGACTGCCAGCCCCCTCAATGCACAAAGACGTGTGCACAATAGTACGCTCTTTAGATCGTTACTCCGAAATCTTGTGTCTAATAATTTTATTTATTACCTTCATTCTACCATTCTACCATCCCTCGACAAACACTGATTTGCGATGCACATATTCAACTGTGTAGCCGAAACTTCCCTGAACAGTATTGTGTGCCATTTGGCTTTATGTTATCATATATTATCCTGACCTTCGCATAGCCCCGCATCTCAACAGCCTGTGTCCCACGTGGGCAACTACCGCTGGGATGTCCGCTACTAAGGGGACTCATCGTGCTCCCCTGTAAAATTGAGACCGTTAAGACTTACCGGACACGGTTCTCCATGACTACTCCTCTGCATATCCACATTGCCATGATACCTCCAGAACGTTTTGCACTTTGATTTTATATTCAATGCATCGTAAATTTTATGTATGATCAGTAATATCAACATGTTTGACAATTGGCCACCACCTCGGGATATCTTTTGCTTCAACCACCATATGACTCTGGAGGAAAACGCTCAACGAACTCAATCAGCGTCTGAAGAACCAAAATGTCCCAAACCGTGTCGGAAACAGAGCCTTTGTTGTCTAGGCAAAGAAGAGACAACAAGAGAGCCCACGTCCCACGGACAGCTCGTGTAGGACCCTTGGAGATATCTAGATCGACACGTTATGGAATATTGGCGGGGATATGGTCTGGTGCATTTCTTTCGGTCAGTGCACATGTCTTGAAGTTGTCAAGACTAAAGCAGATGACGACTTTAGGCTTTGAATTGTATGTCTGTCTTCTGTATTCGTCGAGATGTTGCAATAACAACTTCTGCGTGATAGCAACCCTGGTGCCGACCAGTGAGCCTCCTGAGCTCGCTCAGCAATCGTGTTTCTTAATTCGAAGCCACAATTTATAGTGCTACCCGCAATATCGTCAGAATTCAAGAAATTCAACCAATCGAGTTGGCTTGGAACAGCGTACGATCTCCACAAATACCTGTCTTGACATGGTTAACATATCAAGCACAGATACCTCCTCGCAACCTGTACATTTACCCCTCTCTACGGACGATTGTGCAATGTCTTGGGTCGAAAGGGCGCGAGTCAGGTTGCATTGTCGTTCACAATGTTCGGGATTCTTGGATGTGGTCTATCTCGCAGCATGGAAGTCCTTGTATTCTCACGTTTCGTATGTTTGTTTTCCACATCTTCTGATATCACTCTAAAATGTACCATCAGTTGTCAGGAATTGGCGGAGGTGGATTATTCACTGTCAGCTCGTAAGCAGAGCTTCTGTCTCAAAGAGGGTGATTACTGATGACTGCAACAAGAATCATTGTCAGCGATATGTATAGCATGCGGGTGTGTCTCAATGGGACAATTTTATCATCGTCAGGTGCTGATAATCGCTAGGACCGAGGCTTGGCGCAAGGACTGGCCAGCGTTTTTACGGGCGTGGGTGCTCTTCATTTAAACTCTGGTACCCTCCATTGAGTTACCATAAATAGCTGGGTATGGGGCTTGGTGGTCCTGTAGGAGGAATCGTGACCGATTGGTGACCTCTCATCCAATATTGTTTCCGTCGATAGGCTGATCTTCATCTACAGGCTGGGCTGGAGATGGGCTTTCTTGATCCAGCTACCGATGTTTCTTCTCTCGTTCTTACTAGTATCCTATTTCCACCATTATGTGACTCCGGTTCGTGCCCACTGGAACTATTTTTTCTGCATCTCATATCAGTCTATTCAGGGAAAGGGCAAGAGTGCCAAGGAAGTTCTGAAAAGAATCGACTATAGCGGGTCTATAACGCTTCTCCTTACGGTAGATATTTTCTCTGTCAGCTTTGCATACTTTTTATTGAAACGATGCGCTCCAGGTGGCGGCGGCCCTTGTATTTCTCAGTTTACGTTACAACGAGGGCGTTCCGGTATTTATCGATCTCCATGATTCCTCCTAGTTATAAGGGTGCTGATTTGTTCGGATGTTCCAGTGGTCAGACCCGCGCGTTATTGCATCGATCTCTATTACGGCTATCGGATTCGTGTCGTTCGTCCTTGCAGAACTCTTTGTTGCGCAGGAGCCCGTTTTAGCTCCCTCTCTGCTCAAGCAGAGTATACCAGTTCTTGTCGGGATATCCAACTTACTCGTCGCAATGTGTAATTTTGCCGTCAACTACTTCTACCCCATGTGGTTCCAAACTGTCATGTCAACGAATGCATCCACAGCAGGTGGGTTTGAAGTTCCATCTTTAGGAGAAAGTTCTCTTCTCACACATACCGACTTCTATTAGGTTTACATATGGTCCCCAATAGCATCTCAATGTCATTGGGATCTATATTTTCTGGTTACATGATGCATCGCACTGGTAAATATAAGGCAATTAATCTTACATTTGGCTGGTTTCCTTTTATCGGAGCATCGCTCGTGGCCTCCCTGAATAGAAATTCTTCGCCGCTCCATTCATGGATGGGCATTGTAAGTGCATGAACGCATTTTTGAGTAGTACCTCATTGACTGGTTTTCCCATGCCCAGGCGCCTCTCGGTTTCGGCAACGCTGTAGTCTTGCAAACCATGCTTAGTGAGTCATACAGTCATTCCAGAGCTCTTTCTGATGTTCCCACTCATATATCAATCAGTTGCGCTTCTCGTACATTTACCAGGTGTGTAATTTTAGAAAACAATGTCATCTTTCCTGTCAGTTAACGTTACAATATAATAAGAATCCCAAATGGCAGTAGGAACCGGGTTTGGGCAGTTGTTCAGAGGAATAGGTGGGTTTTAGATGCCGATGTATTGAAACACGACCGGCGAAATAAATTGACTGTCAACTTTTTTTTTCTTGATAGGACAAGTAGGCGGTGTTGCCGTATCCTCGGCTATTTTTCAATCGAGGCTCGACGATGAACTCCGAAAGAGGATAACGGGGCCTGGGGCTGAAGAAGTACGTACAGCTGGCCGTTCTGTTTCCTCGTCGTCTCACTGACTCCGCGCTCTCCGATGTAGATGGTGATGAAAATTCGGCATTCTTCGCAATTAGTCGCTTCGCTTCCTGATGATCTCCAACGCATCGCAAGGGACTCGTACGAAATCAGCCTCAAAGCCGTATTTTTCTTCTCGGCATGCTCAACACTGCTCGCATTCATTGTTCGCGCACCTGTCAGTCTTAGTCTTATTCATTTCTATCCCCCTTC
>JABAJT010000103.1:0-19498 GCA_018850275.1 Tephrocybe sp. 9174TJB
GAGACCAACCAATTTTCGGAGTTGAGCCGAGATGTCCGTCGGGCCTCTTTGGAACCCCGAGCTCGTTCTCTCCAACAGAGTCCACGTCTTTTCTTTTTGGCTGTGTGCTCTCACCGACGACATCGTTTCGATTCATATAACCAGGCCACTACCTGTGTCGATGTGATCTCTTATGACACTTCTCCGACCAACACACGCATGGCTAGATGACTGGGAAAAGTGCTCATCCGGGCTCGTTGACCCACGCCTACAGTAACTAGAAAACACCATCCGGGGTTCTACACCCTCAAGGTATTTCTCGTGTGCGTTGATCTTGTCTTATTGATCCTCCTGATCTTTATTTCGCTAACTAGTAACCATGCAATCAAAGAAGAGTACCATTCAGGTGAGAACGCTCAATTACTCCTACACCACCTCCGATACCCATGAATAAATCTACATATTCATATCTTCCAATGCCAGCAATAGCGAATACGTCAATTTCCGCATGTTCCAAACGGTATCGGTGGTTCGATTTCCAGATATGAACACATACATGTATTGCTTTGCGTTTTCTTGTCTCTCAGCATCAAGGATGAAACTGGGCCTGGTACCATCTACAGAAAAAAACCTTCACACATATTAAGCACACGGTACGAAGACGTATAATCAGGCATGTGCATGGACACTAGTGACTTACTGTGCACCAGGCGGGTTCGATTCCCGGATGAAACACACATCTGTTTGACTCGGAGTCCCTCCTAACTTTTCACTTTTTTCAGACTCTAACAATTCTGTATAAGTCATCTGGGGGTCTGACTCGGATTCTGTGTGGCGTCCTGCAGGATGTGTACCTACTCACTTCCCACGCGGGTATGGAATCATAGTCCTTCCTTCAATACAGACAGGTGAGGATTCAGAAAAAGCACTATCCGATTCTGACTTGAATACCAACCGCACCGAACAAGGAGACCCTTATCCGAGTCCGTCTCAAAGCACCTAATGATGAACGTGTAATCGAAGCATACCGTCATTGATACCGCCTTGGGTGTTAATATACACCTGTGTGCGGGTTCGATTCCCCACATCAATAATCCGTGCATTTTCATACTACTCATCCTTGGTCCGAAAGGCGCATGCGGCGAGCTCGCGTCCCCTGGTGATGCATATGGTATGCATGATCGTCTCTACGCTCTCTTCGTCTAACAAAGCAGGCATACCTTACGAAATATCAAGCCTCATCTACGTTTCTCCAACCCCATAAGTTCAAAACGCCATACATTTGATTGTTGTTCTTCGCTCACACACCCCACAGGGACTATAAATTGTCAGATCAGGGGCTCGACTGCCTGAAAGTAATTTTCCAGGTTGCAAGTACCATTGTGTTGTTTCGTTGCTAACATGTACATCGACCCGCTGAATTCTTCATTTGTTACAGCTTCAAATGACCATTATACTAACTCAGCGGGATGTCTCTCATCATCCATACAAACCCTTTCGCCAGCCGGGAGCCAAATCAGAAAATCCATATGCATACTTGGGTGTTTGTCGTCGATATCGAGCGGGTCCGATTCCCCTGGATAATCATTTGAACAAACGTCACATATCAATGATAAGTCATTGAAGGTCTTGCCTGATCTATAGTGCGTCTGTCCTACTCATTATCCTCCGGATCTCCCTAAAATGCGGTGTAAGATCATATACTTCAAAGTAGTCCATAGCGCATCCGTCAAGGCGACCATCAAGGAGCTCGAGCATCCACATGGGTCGAAACGTGTACTGGTGCATCCGATGGGTTCGAATCCCAGGTGTTAACACATGCTGGATTCCGTTGTGGTTTTTTGACTTCTCAACACCAAGCTTGAATCTAGTCCGGACATCACCCCTACAGAACCATAGGTACTCACCCGCACGTACAGAGTTAGCTAGCTCGTCTCGACTCTTATGTGGATATAATATCCATACAACAGTAATACTACAAAGATGTCAGCATATTCACCAGATAGCGCCATAGCAAAGAAGTCAATGGTCCGATATTAACCTCGCCCCCTAAATTTGTTAGTGCATCAGTGGTTCGACCCCTTTGTGATGAACACATGTCATCTTCAGGTGTTGAACTTTTTGTCTGTAGGATGAATATTGTGCACTTGTATATATGCGCATGCTGGCTCGCGAAGCTTCAGGACAGGTATACGATAATGATGATGGTGCGACACACCGCCTTTCACTCTCCATCTTCCCACCTTCTATCCCTCTCCGTCTCACAATCACGCCGACTCCATCTCACCACCACCTCTTCCCAAATCTCAACCACATTCCTCCCACTGCGCCCTATGTCCATGTTCCTAGCCATCCCTGTACGCCTTCCCTGCACGTCCATACACCGGACCAATCTTCACAAAGGAGGAGAGGGGAACGCCGTAGACGTGTTCAAATTGATCTGCGGCGAGTGATGGCAGGTGCGTACCAAGACAGCGAGGTGCGGTAGATTATGCAACAGAGCAAGCCTGGTCCATGGAGGTCGGCGGAGTTTGGACGTTGTTTAGTGGCGGAGGAGATGGTAGGCGAAGCGCCCATATGACTGGGAAATTTGTGGGAAATACTCGCGTTATGTATATGCGCATGCTGGTTTGCAGACGACGTGGGTACGACACCACCTTTCCTTCACACCGCTCTCTTTCTCTCCCTGTCACGCTTACTCCATCCCGCCACCACCTCTTCCCAAACCCCCGCCTCAACTCGATACCTCACACTAGCACCCGAAGGCGCATACACATGCGCCATGTCCATGTCCCTAGCCACACTTGTACGCCTCCCCCGTATGCCCATCTCTCATCTCTCGGACCAGTCTTCACAAAGTAGAAGGAGAGGGTACGCCGCAGATGCGTTGACCTGCAGCAAGGATTATGCGACAGACCACGTAGGTGACAGGTCGGGAGAGGCCGACGAAGGGGTTTGAACGTCAATTTGGTTGATGCTGGCAAAGCACCTGCACAATTAGGAACCATGCGTGCAATCAGCCTGTCGTCGATGTGACTGTTAGTTGAGGGGTTGGATGGGTTGGCTTGAGAACGAAGAAGACGAGTGGGATGGGGTGGAGAAGAGATAACAGCTGAATGTGTGGGTGTTGTTTGAGTTGTTGGGAGGGTTAATTTCGATCGATATGTTTGACGACGGAATTTCACGGACGCGGGGTACATCTGTCACAGGGTCAGCTGTTGAATGGTTGAGGCCGCACTTGCAGCATGCATACTTGGATGTGGAGGTTGTAACGCGCAACAGTGAGGCGGATCCCCGGTGCTGATTGATCCAAAAGACGATGTGAGGATGCGTAATACTATGCACCAAATAGATGGACTATCGGCATTTGCGTCAATATCAGAGGAAGCCACTATGTGAATGTGGCATAGATGTCAGGCAAGCTGCCTGTAGCTGTTTCTGGATGAGTGTGGGACGTTAGAGAGAGCGCAAGAGGAACGTACGACCCGTGTTCTAGGAAGGCTCGAGTCCACCATCCTACCTCATAGTCACACCTCCCTTCATTCATCGCCATACAATCTCGCGTTCCGTAGTCATCGAAATTTCGGCTCGGTACGACTCACAGCATTAGCAACTCCTCGCGAGGTAAGTGCACATGTATCATATTTCGGATGGTGCCCACAAAAGCTTCAGGAAAGGTCAGCTCAATTACAGGGGCATCCATTGAACTTCAGCTAGAAGCACCTACCGCATTACATTTTACATTAGAACGACCACATTTTTGGGTGTTTGTCCCATTTCTTTCGTGGGTTCTTAGTTTAGTCTAGTTGACATCTAGTGGGTACCACCAAAATTTTCATCAAAATGATTTGTTGTCAGATCATTCTTATCCAGATAGCTTTATTCACCCACACATTGGATTATCATCCAGGTTGCTACGTGTCTTTCTATTTTGGGATAAAACATCATCCAATTCTACTTGGCGCAGAGATCCGTTATTACCCGTTCCTACATTTATATATACCAAAAACAATTTCGACGGGACTGGGCTATCATCGCTTTCACCCACTAGACAATCCCAAATGATCTTGATGTATAGGATGGCGGTTTACGGAACATGGGGCGTAAACCCACTTCAAACAACAATAACAGAAGAGCTATAAATTGGTCAAGGAATCAATGCGACCATCCAGAGTTCAGCAGGTTCTGATCTTCCACCCCGCATATCTAGCATCTACCCAACGCCCTTTTTTGTCATGCATATCCTTCATATCATCCTCTCAGCAACACTCCTGGTATCATGCCTCGGTGCTCCTACGCGTATATTTGCCAGGGGTACGTCTCTTCCATCCCATTCTGAATTATAGTATCTAAGAACAATATCAAGCCCCCAATCTTCGTATTTCGTTGCGGGAAACCAAATTGGAAACTGCACAGTGGCATTTTGCTCTTGTAGTCCACCATCCAAACGCTTTCATCAACCTGAACGACAATAATCAAGTAAAGAAAGTAGTCTATGAGCATATTATAGGGAATTCTTTCGACGTAAGCCCTGGGTACGGATATTTTTGGATTCATTAGTGAATACACAGGAAATACTGACAAGCTCACATATTAGATGCATGATATTCGAAGCACGGACCGCGAATGTGAAAAAAAACCATGTTATAGACAAGCCCACCGCAACCCTGATTCCTAGCCACAGTGAGGATGACGATGAACAATTGACGCAGGCAGTGGTTGAGATTCTCAAAACCGTCCGGTCTGGGCACCGCGTCAAGACTCCAGGCTTCAGAAATTGCCTCGACTTTGCTAACGAGGGGATGAAGAAGTTGAATCAGGCATCATATGTTTCTTCGACGGACTATCAAACATTTAAGGAGTATCTGAATGCGCGGGCAAAGGCCGTTCGAGCCTACACTGATCAGGCTGGCATCCATACTGCTGCAATGGCGGTGGAAATGGCTGAAAAGGCGAAGGAGGAGGCTGAAAAGGCTGACAAGCAGTAGTATGATAGATCCACCGAGCTAGCGAAATTGATCCCTTCACAATGGCCTGGGCTTCATTGTTCCAACTCCAACCGGTCGGTCCTTTTCCGATTGAAAATGAATATTCACTAGATGTAAACAATCCACATGATATGCAACCATTGATGTGAACTTATCGAACCACCTATAGGAACGGTAGGTATGACCAAAATATACTCTACATTTTAGGATACCACCTCGAGCGTTGCTTGTGGTATGTCGTCGAGTCAAAGAATGTGATAGACGAAAGACGTGGACAGGCCTTATTCCATTCCTGGGCATACAATAGCTTGTCATTGTTTTCTACCGCAAATTTGTTCCCTTGGGCATCGAATCGTTCATTCGAGTAATCGACAAGTTCGAGGCCTTGCAGCCTCTTGACTGGTGAGAGGATGCGTATCATATCCGACGTCTGCTGCAACTATTTTCACCAGAGGTGCATTAATACGGCGTGCAGGATACTCACCAACTTTGACAGTCGTTTACTGACGTTCAAGGTCAACCAAACAATGTTTGGGAAGCATTCCGCCATACCCGCGATAAACTCCACAACATACTGTGTATCATCGATGTTGTCGAACGCAATCGAAGCCGTTGTCATGAGATTACAAGATAGTTGCATCGTCGACCCTTCATCATTGTCGAATAATTGTCGTAGCTCATGACAGAGGGTGCGATGGTCTTTTTCTGAGGGTAGGAATGCAGGATAAATTTCGATTGTGTCGTTTATACCCATAAGACGGCCGTCGCGACAGATGGTGAAGATCACAGGCACAGTGACATTCTCGGCACCAAGCCGCGCAAAGACCGGCCACAAGTCGCTCTGGTCGTAGATCCCCAGAAATTGCAGGGTGGGCTGACTTTTAACAATCATATAAAAGTCGAACCAGTCCTCGCAGAACAAGGTATGGAGATCGAAGTATCTATCTCTAATAAAGAAAATACTCATTCAATCAGTCGTCGAGTTACATATCCAATTCATATCGCGCACCTTATTATTTGGCTCAACTCCTCAATCAAGGATGGTTCTCCAGGGAATCTGATGCGTAAATCCTTGAGCGACATGAGCATGGGGAGAACAGCAATGAGCGCCTCCAATAGTAGGTTTTTATTTGGAAAATCTTTGTCTTTTCGTTTCCTAGCGTCTTCCACCGTTAAGTATCGAACATAGTTGGCCCGGCGAGGACTCGACATGAGCGTTTCAAAAACTGGGGCAAAGTTGTCTCGTCTGACGGCTATCCTTCCATACAGTAGCTTTTCCACTTCATTCTGGGTTGCCCTTTGCACTTGGGCCAGAGATGCGAGCGTTCGGATAGAGCAGTACTTGATGATCTCCGAGACAATCTCTAGAGGAAATGTCTGAAAGAAACGTTGACGATGACCCTTCATTCAATACAAGGAATTCTCCAACCTGACCAGGGCGATCCATTGTTTGGGAAACGTGTAATTTTGAGGGTAACGTGAAGTGGATGGTTGGTGAGAAGAAGCGAAACGCGGGGAAGTTCGGAGTTCCTACAAGAATACAAATCAATCAATCACGGTTCGACAGGCTGCACCCACAATAGCATTTAAAACATCCACAAATCCATCACAGTACCAGCTGAGGAGCTTTCAAATGGCCGAGTATCACCAGCGCAATGACGAATGGGGTCTCTTCCAGACGGGGTGTCCCATGCCGAGGGCCTCAAATATGATGAGCATATTGACAATATCACACGTATCAGTTGTCGGAAGATTAGAGTCCCCTGGCGTGAAATTGTGGGCTATCATTACACATGGTTCGTGTCTTTGGATCTGCGTTCTTGTGGGGGTGTAGTTAGGGAAAGTATACACACTTTTGTCTCCTTAATAAGTTGAAATAACCCTCCTGTAATGTTCAAAAAAGCCTCCCTAAGTCCCAAGCAACGTACATCATTGTGGCTCGTACCTGCCCCGTCCCAACGTTCGTCCCCACGTTCACTGTAACGGCATGTAGTTGTACCAAAATGTTCCCGATTTGCCCCTATCCTCTCAGCATCTATCAGCGATGTTGTCTATTCATCAATAGCCTGGTCAACAGATGCCAACGAAGGGGTTTGGACGTCGGTTTGGGTGTATACTGGCGTAGGAGATAGATCGGGATAGTGATGGTGGCGAAGCACCTGCACGACTAAGAAACACGCGTGTAGTCAGCCTGTCGTCGATGGGACTGTTAGTTGAGGGGTTGGATGGGTTGGTTTGAGAACGAAGAGGAAGACGAGTGGGATGGGGTGGAGAAGAGATAACAGCTGAATTCTGTACGTGTTGTTTGAGTTGTTCGGAGGATTGATTTCGATATCGATATGTTTGACAATGTAATTTCACGGAGGGATACATCTCTCGCAGGGTAAGCTGTTGAATGAACGTTGAGGCCGCACTCGTAGCATGCTTTTTTGAATCCGGAGGTTGTAGCGCGCAATAGTGAGGCGGTTTATTTCCTTCGTGGGCCCGCACCCCAATTGGATACGCAGAAGAAGCCGGTGCTGATTGATCCAAAAGACGATGGGGGTGGAGATGCGTGATATGCACCAAACAGATGGAACTACCAGCATTTGCACCAATATCAGAGGATGCCACGATGTGAATGTGGCATAGATGTCAGGGAGCAAGCTGCCCTGTAGCGGTTTCTAGACGAGTGTAGGACATTAGAGAGAGCGGATGAGGATGTACGTCGCGTTCCAAAAAGATCCCACCACATAGTCACGCCTACCTTCATTCATTGCCATACATTCTCGAATCTCAAGCCTTCGCGTTCCGTAGTCATTCCTGACGCGACCCCGCCCCCCTGCGAAACGGAAAAGAAGGTGCCTTGAGCTTCCAGGGAATCTTATCCCTATATGTCTAGAACGGTTATTGGTAAGCCAATCAGTTACGGACGCGTCGGCGTCTGGGTAGCAAGATGGTGGGGCAAGAATGAGTTGGGTCACGAGACCAACTTCAACTTTCGGAGTTTAATTTTTCTTTTTCGTGTACAGATTCCTCTCATCATTGGACCGTACAACCCTTCAACTGAACCGATTGCCAACCAGAAAATATCATTCGATATCAAATTCAGACACGTTCACCGAGCAGGTTCGACCCCGGATAGAAAACTTAGAAGATGAGATTCGAGAAACACAAGTTTTTTGTCGGGTGGACTAATAATGATAAATTGGTGAAGGTCTTCCCTTCTCGATAGTGTGTCTGCTAACTCCTATCTCACTAATATTGCAGTAATAACAACACACATTCCAAGTGCGGACAATCAGCCTTACTCCTGCACCTTCTGCGATAAAACATAATCCCCAGCTACAGCTTCATATTTTCAACTGCAGTCAATAGCAAATCCGTCAAACCCACCACGCATGATCCATGATCTGCGTGGCCCAGACTGGGAGTGTGCATTTAGTGGGTTCGATTCCCAGATGTGAACACATGGCTTGTTCAATGTTGACCTGGTGTATTTTTCTCATCATCGCCAAGACCGAATTTTGACCCTGGCGCGGGATATCACGAAGTTTCAACGTAGATGCCGGGTGGGTTGCTTTGTACTATCCAAACGGTTCCATCCAACAACGTCCACTTGTACGTCCCAAAGAGGCCTCGTATTCCTCATTTCTCTGTCACTCTACCTGTTAATGAAAAACCAACACAGCAAGAAGATCCATTATAGGAGATCCACCTACCCTGTCATCTCCAAGTCCACTCCAATCCCCAAGCCACCAAAGCGGCCAATAGTGAATCTGCCTGACAACTCAGAATCCATTCTCAATGTCATATATCCAAATGGCAAGGGAGCAACGACATCAGTAAAACCCCATTGTGATGGTGATTGATGGTACCGGCTGGCACCATCCGGTACCAGCTCATACCAGGCCCTCCATCTTGCCATCCACCACCTCAACAATCTAGGTCTCAAAACCCACCATCTCATATATAACATAGTATTTTGGGGGTATCTACTTTATTATTTTTGTATGATTCAAGTATCTCAAAGATATAAATGACAAAATAAATACATTTTTCTGCATTCTATGCTTCACCTGCATCGCTGGCTGCGGGGGTGTTGGGCGCCGTGGATCAAACAACAGTTGCCAGAAAGTGACGAGAACTGTTTGCTAATTCACGCATGGCTACATCTAACATCTCACAAGCTTCCTTCAGTGCCCTCCAATGAATGCTCATAAATTTTCGGCAAAGTTATGATGTATCTCTTGCTTAACCATGAGTTATCAGTTTTGGTGGTCGGATGGTGAGATGGTTTGTCATCCACCATCTCGCCATCAATTTGTGGATTTACTGATGGAGTAGGGTTCGATTCCCCAGGTGTGAATATGTAACTTATCATTTACTTTTGCACCTCTTCAGCGACTCTCCGTGAGGCACCTGGATCCTTTGCCTGCGGGACGTGGTATTCGTTCCCTAAGCGTACGGAGTCACACCCTCGTACATGTGAGCATATAGATACTGCTATGACAAGATATATTGATTCCACCCAATTGTGACAACACCAACATAGCTTTGTACGTCTCAAAATACCCCATGATGAATGCGTAGAAGATGCCGTCGATCGGAAACGCTACATAGGGGGCCACAAGAAAAAGACGTGCAGGGGCGTGCAGGGGCGTGCGTCCATTTTCACGCCCCAAGTCGAATATTGTAACGGATTGCTTGACTTATAACTAAATCATTTACTTACTTCTCCCCCAGCGACTCTCGCGATGACTACATCTTTATTATACTATTTATTTACCTATCTACCTACGTTACAAACATGTCCCGTAGGTATAAAAGGCTGGTACACAGCCACTGCAAATTTAGAGCTTACTCTTGTTCTGTTCCGGTGTGAACTCGTGTGCCGCCGACATCGAATACTCGACGCCGCCGCCACATATTTTGAACATTTCAAAGCTTTCTACACTACTACAAAAGTCAACGCAACCCGGTTGCACCGACACACTACCTAGAAAACTCGGCAACCCCTCGGTCTGATCACCCGAGGAATCCGACTACACCGAACTTCGCACACCGAACACAGACAAAATGGCTCCTATGCCAAATTGAGGTAACTCCCCACGACCTAGCGAGGATCGCAGGGATGGGAGGGACGAGAGTGGAGGACGCTCCAACACCGCGCTGAGTGCACGGTCGCCGGCAGAGTCCGGCGGTAGAGAGAAAAGGGGGACGGAGATCCCCCACGACGATGCAGAGGCATCTACCGACCCGCTGGGTGCGGAACGAATTAGCGCTAGAGATGCGAATAGAGAAAATGTTAACAACACTGAGTACACCCTGAGACCGGCCGTATGGACGCAACCCAACACCCCGGAGACAAATAACAAAGAAAGGGAATTCCCCTCCACCCCAAGAGCCCGACGCATCCGGGCCATGAGTATTGGGGAAGAACCGAGGCGTCAGAGCTACCAGGAGACGATAGATGAGGCCTGGGCGGCTGTGAGGGAGGCCCGACGACTCGTAGAGGAGGACAGGCGCCTCCTAGAAAAGAGATTCGGGGCACTCGTAAGCGAAGCCCAGGCGAACTTAGCCGAATCCGACCCTGTACCGAAGGATGAAGAAGGACAGCCGTCGGTTAACAAGAGCGCCTATCAACGGCACGACATGCATGTTGGAGGCTCGGACGTACCTGGAAATGACGAGATCAGGGCCGCCCCTACTCACACAGCTGAGGTAAAAATGGAAGACAACCCCGAGAGCTTGACCATCAAGGAAGAACCAGACAAGCCCGTAGCCTTGGATACAAAGGAGTATAGCCGGAAGGAGATAAAACGTCAGGTGAAGGCCTTAAAACGCCTGATGAGAGAGCAGGAGACGGCTTCAAGAAAGGAACGCGCTCACAAGAAAAGAGAGTCCAAAACAGTAGAACCAATGTCAGTAGAATTAGGACGATTGGTAAAGACCGCCACGACTGGGAAACCCGAGAAAAGGAATGATCGAAGACCTAGTCATGTAAGCCCATTAAAAGCTAGTGAGCAGGTAGACAAGAAATCGTACCTAGGGAGGGCGTTACACGGCGGAGATATGAAGAAACGAGTAAAAGAGGAAACCGAGAGTGAGAGTGCGAGCAGTGACACTGAGTCCGACTCAACCTCCGAGGAAGAATCACTATCCTCCTATCCGTCCGAGTCGTCCAGCGAGGAGGAAGGGACCGAAGACTCGGAACCCAGCAGCGACGGGAACTCCAGTGACGGAGAAAGGAAGAAGGAAAAGAGGAAAAGGGGCAAGAAACGTAAGAGCGGAGGAAAGGTAGCAATGGCCCCGACACCCCACAGGTACGATGGGGCCCCTGACGCGCCGAAATTTGTGAGGTTCGTCAACCAATGCCGAACTTACGTGGAAAGAGGAAAAATCCCCCGAGAGGACCAAGTTATGGAAATCTCAAACTTCCTGGAGGGAAAGGCCTACGACGAATTCTTTATAGGGGAAGTATCTATGGAAATTCATAAATGGACACTGTCTAAGTTCTTCAAGCAACTGTTCAACACGTGTTTCCCTGCTAACTATCGGCTAAAACAACAAAATATCCTAGACGAGTTTAAACAGGGCAAGATCCCTATTAGGACATACGCCACACAGCTGAAGAATATGTACCTTGTAGTAGGGTATGCCAGTAAACGAGAGCGAGTCCGCAAATTATGGAACGGGATGGCACCTCGTCTTCGCCAGAGGATGTTTGAGGCCAAATTCGACCCGGAAAGGTCGAAGTGGGGAGAGATCGTGGATAATGCGGAGCTGTTCGAAATAGCCTGGGAGATGGGATCCGAAGAGAGGCAAAGGGAAAGGAAGCCATTCCATGGGGGCAACAGGAGCAATCACGGTCAGAGGGGGGGTAATATGGACAGACAAAGAGCCAACTCACCCCGACAGAGAGAGCGGCCACGGAGAAATTCCTCCACGATCAGACCAAAACCGAGGTCTGGAGGATGGAGGTCAGATAAAGGACGAGAGAAGAGGGAGAGCCGAACAAAACTCACCGACGACGAATTGAAACGTCGTAAAGACGCGGGCTTATGCTTTAAGTGTGGTGAGGAAGGACACCTCAGTCGAAACTGCCCGAAAGGACATACCTTACCAGGAGGCGCAAGGGGTGGGCCACCCGGAGTGCGAAGCAACAATATAGAATACCTAGAGGAGACGGAGAGGCTGCGTGAGCTATCAGGAACGACCGAACGAGGATACTCGGTGGCGGCCTCCACCATAACAGTCGCGTCAGTTAGGTTCGGTAACATAAGGGTTGATCGCGCACCTCGGGGGAGACCAAGGTGGAGAAGGGAGAGACGGAAGAAGGGTCCCCTTCTCCAGAGAAACATCCTCGCTGGGGAGACGTTCTGGGAGAACGAGGGAATGGACACATTCACGTACGACCCGATAGCATCAAGGGCCGCGTACCTGCTAGAATCACAACAACCGTACCCAGGGGACGAGAATCTGCAGGCGGAACCAGGCGAGAGATTTCTAGCCATGAGATGCGAAGAGGGGTACGTAGTATACGACGCGTGGCGCCCGGAGGACGAGGGCGTCGTGCTAGACGAGTGGCTAGTGAGATCGGACGAATTCCCACTAGCTTTGCACCTCGCGATGATGAGAGCCAACGAAGTAAATGCTAATATTGATGGTACTACAAGATGGAGGCGCACCAAGAAGATGGTCTCGCCACACAGCCACCAAATAGCTTGGCTGTTGGAACGTGGTATGACCGAATACGAGGCCCGGCGCCTTGGGGAGTATCGACCCTTAGAACGGTTCATAGTCAACGAACTTGAGGACAGATTTGTTATTAAGGATCTCTGGACTGGGGAAGTAACTCCACTTGGAAGGGGTTATGGAACGCGCCCTGGGGTAAAGCTACGAGAATGGTACAAGACCAGGACAAAGCGTGAGTTCATGAGATCGGCCTCAATAGTGAGGGGTACGAGATGGGAGGAGATCGGCCTTCGACTGGATGTTCTGGAGGGCGAGACCACTAACGTTGGATCCATGGACAGCTTGGACGAATTGCTCCGGCAATTGTTTGAGAGGATGAATCCCGAGCTCGTGCTGGAAGAGGTTGAGGTAACGGACATATCGGTAAACGCAATTCAAACCAGCAGAGGGAAAGACCAACAGGCTTACCCAGCCTATCCCATGCTCGAACGGAATGCGTCATATCCGCGCGACCCCTCTAGATTGATACCCGAGCCGGTAGTGGTGGTGATACATCTAGATGGGAAACCGGTGCGGGCCCTGTTAGATTCGGGGTCGCTCGGTGACTTTGTGTCGACGACGCTTGTGGCGCAACTAGGAATGAAACGGACGAACCTTGCAACGCCGCTCAACGTACAAATGGCGGCACAGGGTTCGCGTTCCAAGGTTAACTATCAAGTACGGCCCTCGCTGAGGTATCAGGGCATAGACGGGCCGCGAGCTTTCGACGTGTTGAATTTGTCGGGGTACGATGTTATCCTCGGGACGCCGTTCTTTTTCCAACACTCCGTGATGGTGGGGTTTAACCCGACGCGAGTCGTGATTGGGAGTAATACTCCTCTACCCCTATCGGGTAGCGGGATTTTCAGGTTAGCTTCCCGATCGATGCGGCTCTATGAAGACCGGATTAGCCGTGTAAGGGAAGAATTGGTGGAATACGCTCGACCAATATGCCAGAAAGCAGCGGAAAGTCCGCTGCCGCCGTTAAGGGCAATAAATCATGAGATACCACTAATAGATGAGAGTAAGGTATACACGTACCGACCTTCCAAATGCCCAGAAGCTTTGCTGCCCCAATGGAATGAGAAGAAGGACGCATATCTCCGGACGGGAAGGTGGGAGATAACAACGGGAAGGAGCACGGCCCCGATATTGTGTATCAGAAAGCCCACGCCTGAGGGTGCGCCACCAAGGCTGAGAACGGTGGTGGATCTCAGAGAGCGCAATGCAAACACGAAAAAGATGAGCTCACCGCTCCCTGATATGGAAGGGATATTGAGGAGAGCATCAAGAGCTAAATACCGCTCTTTGATCGATGGGCAGGACGCCTACGAGCAAATTAGGGTGATACCAGAGCACGTAGGCAGGACAACTGTTAATACACCGAGTGGCACAATGGTGAGCCATGTAGTTCAGCAAGGGGATTGCAACGCACCTGCTACATACCAAGCGCTGATGAACTACTTGTTTTCGGCGTATATTGGGGTCTGGATGGACGTATATCTTGATGATATCATAATCTATTCGAACACGCTGGAAGACCACGTTCAACATGTTAAAATAGTCCTCGACATCCTAAAGCGGGAGAAATTGTACCTGAGCGAGAATAAACTGAAATTCTTGTGCGCTAGCATCAAGATTCTAGGCAGGATAGTGGATGACGAGGGGATTCGCATGGATGCCGACAAGGTTGATGCGTTGTGCCGTTGGAAGGTACCTACGAATCGCAAACTGCTAAGGGGATTCTTGGGGGCGGCGGGGTATCTGGCTGATGATATAGAACGCGTGAGACTGCCCCTGGGGGTATTACATGGGTTAACGCGAGATAACGTCCCATATAGATGGACGGAGACTCACCAGCGAGCCTTCCAGCAAGTTAAGGACATGGCCAGGGCGTGCCGTGACCATCACCGAGTACCACTTCGCTACGGGCCTGGGGAGGCTCCTATTAATGTCGTCACCGATGGATGTGTGACCGGAGTGGCGGGCGTCGTAAGCCAAGGGGAAGACTGGGAGAAGTCAAAGGTGGCGGCGTTCTACTCTGCCAAGCTGAACTCAGCGCAGCAGAACTATCCTGTGCACGAAATAGAGATGCTGGCGGGGGTGGAGACGATGATGCGACATCAGGATATTTTGCAAGGGACGAGGTTTCATTGGTATACGGACCACAAGGGCCTAATCCACTTGTTGAAGCAGAAGAACTTATCCCCTAGACAGGCTAGGTGGATGGAAAAACTGGCATTATTTGACTTCGAAGTAATGTACGTACCGGGGGTCGAGAACCTACTCTCTGACGCCCTTTCCAGGATATACTCGAATGAGCCAGCTGGGACCGTCCGAGCGGAGGGCAAGTTCGTAGTCCACGACGACGATGCGGGGGCGCCAATATACAAACACCGGATATCATCCCCAGTGCTGGCCGGGTTGGAGGGCGCATGTGCCGAGAGCACGGATAGAGCAACTGCCAATGTTCAGGTGGCTGCAGTGTCCCACCAGGGGGTGGCGCCTCGCAGGTCTGCAAGGCTGGCAGGCAGGGCTGAGGCAGAGCAAGCACGGGCAGCGGAGGTTTCTCCAGGCTCTGAAGAAACGGAGGGCGGGGATGGTGAACACACGACAGGAGAACAACAGAAAAACCAAAAGGGAGGTAAACATCCTGACAGGAGACAGGTACCCAAAAGGGGTCAGCCCTCGATCAACGAAGAACCTAAAGGGGATCAACCGATCAATGAGGAACCAAATGGTGACATCATAGATGTTACAAATCTGATGAACAACATCGACCTCACCAAAGAGATAAGATTTAGGTGCATGGATGATCCTTTACTAAATAGAATATATGAACACCCAAAGGAATATAGAAACTTTGAACTGGACAAAGAACTTGGACTCATATATTTGAAAGAAGGGAAAGAAAGAATATTATGTATTCCGGACGTGAAATACAAGGGGAGAAAGATACGCGAAATAGTAATCGACGAGGCTCACTCCGTATTGGCTCACCTAGGCTCAAGAAAGACGTACGACTACCTGAGGAAACAGGTATGGTGGAAAACGTTGGCGGGAGACGTCGAAAAGTACTGCAACAGCTGTATGACTTGCAAAAGAAGTAAACCGAACAATCAGAAACCTGGCGGGTTACTGAACCCCCTCGACGTACCTGAGGTACCCTGGGACGCCATTGGAATAGACTTCGTAGGGCCGTTGCCCAAGTCCTCGGATAGAAACGCCACTTACGACTCTATCACGGTGGTGATAGACCACCACACGGCCATGGTCCATTTGATACCAAGCAGAACCGACTATAAGGCCCGAGAGGTGGCAGAATTGGTCTTCGCCGAAGTGTACAAGCATCACGGTCTACCTAGGAAGATAGTAAGCGACCGGGACCCACTGTTCACAAGCAAATTCTGGAAACGGTTAAATGAGCTGATAGGGACAAAGTTACATATGTCTAGCGCGTACCATCCGCAGTCCGATGGTGCAACCGAAAGAGCCAACAGAACCGTGACTCAGATGCTGAGATCTTGTGTGAGTGACGACCAAGAGGACTGGGTACAGAAATTACCGGCAATTGAGTTTGCCATCAACAGCGCCAGGTCTGAGAGCACGGGGTTTGCCCCCTTCTTCCTCAACACGGGACGAATGCCCAGGAGTATGATATGGAACTCACAAGAACCTAGGGAACCCGAATACGCGGGAGTACGAGACTTTGCAATGAAAATGAAATTGGCCATCATGAAAGCTCATGATTGCATAATCGGAGCGCGAGTCAAACAAGTTCGAGACGCCAATCAAAGAAGGCGGGAGGCCAAGTTTGGATCAGGAGACCTGGTATACGTATCCACCAAAAACATGTCAATTAGAAAGGGACTGGCGAGGAAGCTTGCCCCCAAGTTCATTGGGCCGTACCCAATCCTAGAAGTACTAGAGAACGAGTCGTTCAAAGTGAACCTCCCACCTGGGTTAAAAAGGAGGGGGATACATAACTCGTTCCACGCTTCATTGTTACGGATCCACTCCCCAAACGATGATTGGCTTTTTCCCGGGCGTCTGGATACTCAGATCTTCGAGACTGAGGACGACGAGAGGGAGTGGGCGGTAGATAAGATCGTAAGTCACCATGGATCCAAGAAGAAATCGGTGTTTGAAGTGGTGTGGAAATCGGGAGACACGACCTGGCTGCCTTATGCGCAGGTTAGCCACTTACTAGCATTCGAAGATTATCTGGAGGCCATGGGTGTAGATAAGATTAGTGATCTAAAACCCGGAACAGGGTCTCCACCCACCGACGATCCTCAGACATTCGTTGGAGCCATCCTCTTTGACCTCCACCATCCACCCAGTATGAGCGATAAAACGACCAAGAATAACGAACCGGGAATCAACGCAAGCCTCCGCCACGATCCCGTTATAGAGACTGTCGAGCCCGGAGGGAATCAGGGAGATCGGACCCCACGTGGGGGCGGGGAATTGAGCTCGGCGTCTACTGGACGCGCTGGAGGGAATGACGATCACAATATGGAGGATTCAGCGCCTATCGAGAAAGGCGCTTATCCGATTGGAGGAGGGAACGATGATAGGCGAGAGAATGATCCGGCAGGAACTGACGCGAGGCTGTTAGGAATGGTAAATGCCATGCTGGCGGACGGGTCAATGAAGGACTTACTCCCGCGGGATCGAGTCGATGGAACGAGCGTGTTATACTATCAGGAGAATGGCAGGGACTTTGAAATCATTGTACCTGGAGGCGACAGAGGATTCCCAGTGCTTCACCAAATCCCCGCCATCCTGATGAAGGAGTACCTCCGCACCGCCATAGCCGTAGCCGATAAACGTCACGAGGGACTTGTCGTACCAATCGGATACCACGATTTCGTCCGCGCCATCAATCTGGACAACTATAGGCGCTGGAAGCTACCCGAGCTTCGGATCGCCGAGGGCAAAGGCACTTGGGTTCGGGACGAGTTGTATATTCCCAATCGAAGGGAATTTGTGGTGGACGTACCTTCAGACGCTGTCATTGAAGAAGCTATGTACTGTCGATCCCAATTCCTCAAACCCAACGGCCAATTCGATGACAAAATGATGCAGAACTGCTTGGACAGCAAGCAAACGATAGAAGGATACGAAGGCCTGTTGGATAAGGCAAGACTTGAGGTAGCCAGGAATAGGATGTCTTCTCCGTTTGGGGGAACATCTAGCTTTGGGCGGGGACGGGGATCCGGGGGCCGAGGTGGACGACGATTTTCACCTTATGCATCGCCGGGATCGACATCAGGCACGTCCACTCCAGATCGACCCTGGACCCCCAGTGGCGCGTTCGCGCGCATGAATTTCACGACACCAAGAAAATGAACCGGTCTATTGCGAGGAACACGCTGATTCCTCGGGAGGGCGTATGTAACGGATTGCTTGACTTATAACTAAATCATTTACTTACTTCTCCCCCAGCGACTCTCGCGATGACTACATCTTTATTATACTATTTATTTACCTATCTACCTACGTTACAAACATGTCCCGTAGGTATAAAAGGCTGGTACACAGCCACTGCAAATTTAGAGCTTACTCTTGTTCTGTTCCGGTGTGAACTCGTGTGCCGCCGACATCGAATACTCGACGCCGCCGCCACAAATATGCACGCCCCAAGTCGAATATGCACGCCCCAAGTTGAATATGCACGCCCCATTGAAACGCGTGTACAGTGTCAGAATCACTATTTAGTCTATGTTTACTTACCAATACACTACTCTTGGAGAGAATTTCACGAATGGGTTAGAGATAAGCGAGATTGATGATTCCGAGGATGTGATTGTATCCAAATCGGGCAACCGATCCGGATTGATGACGAATTTGCAGCTCCTTTCGACACACTACCACCTTCACCCACACAGACCCACGTCGCTAAGCTTGTCTATTTGCCACTGAATATGATATCTTGATATGTATGCCCCAGAAAACGATTGAGATTTCACTATTTTCGAATGTGACACCCTCTCCCATGAGAAGCTCATCATCTAATGCATCGTGTCCCCGACTGGCTCACAAACTTACTCGAGCGCCGAACAAATGTTTCTTTGCACTTTGTACAATCATTTGAAAGGTATACTCTTTGGATTGCTAATGTATCGAACTTATATCACAGCCATGCACGCTCTATTCACGTCCCAGCACGTCCCAGCACGTCCCAGGCACGCCCCAGGCACGTCCCACTCACGCCCCATGCACGCCCCAGCACGCCCCAAGCACGTCCCAGCACGGCCCATGCACGGCCCATGCACGCCCCAAGCACGGCCTTGCACGTCCCGAGCACGTCCCTGGGCCGTGAATTAGGACGTGTCACGGCCCAGAAAAACATTTCACGCCCTTGTTTTGAGTCTCAACTGGCGCCACGGAAGCAAATTTGGCGATCGAAATATATGACGGGTAATCTCTCTTCACCATACGGTAGGTCTTATCCGATTGGGGCAAATATCACTGATCTTTATCGCGCAAGGTCAAATTTCTTCCTCCGTTCACTTAAAATTTAGGTTGTCTTTGACAACAGATCCTACCACAATGGTTTTGGTGAGTTATTGCAGGTTTTATTACAAGGATCAGCATTGACTTTGATCCTAGGAATTTATCCGATATGTATATCGATACTTTGCACCCGAGAAAGATGTACGGCGTCGTTCTCGCAGTGTAAGCCCGCATCGACCCACTGCCCCGGTCAAAATGGAGCGTCGAAACTCAGCGGGAATAGCAGGGCATGTACCTGTGTACAACCGTGCAGGTATTGCCATAATTTCACGCATTGTGATTGCTGTTCGTGC